>OU696570.1:12818519-12878519 GCA_916048095.2 Sacculina carcini | reverse complement strand
AAAATCATATGCGTCACACACGAATGTTCGCACATGCCCTCTCATTCACATACCAGTATACAGACAAATATTATCATTATACTTACGCATTTGAACACAGCAGTAGAGAAGGCTGTGTTCGCGTGTAATTTTGCGGGGGCAAAGCCTCACGGCCCCGGCTGGCACATCGCAGGTCCGGCCGCCACACACAGGTTATCGCAGTCACGGCCAGCACAGAAAACTGTACGGCTGCGCGCACACGAACCCAACCGTTTCACCTCGCCAGGGAATCGAACCCTGGACCTCTCGTGCACAAGGCGTGCGTCTTAGCCACTCGGCTATGAGGCGGATAATAATAATAAATATAATAAACATTTGTCAGAAGTGGGATTCGAACCCACGCCTGGAGAACCAGACTGCGACCTGAACGCAGCGCCTTAGACCGCTCGGCCATCCTGACTATATCAGGCCTTACAGACAAACGCACACACACACACACGTGTAATGATCTTGCCATTGTGCAAGGTTGAACATTCAAACGACATTGAATGGCTCAACGGACCATATATAATGACGAAGTATGAAAAGCAAAAGAATAGGGAATCAGAGTTCCTCTGAGAATTCGGAGCGCTTTCGGATCGGTCAGAAATATGATCTGCATATAAGGCGGAAGAGATCAAAAGTATATGAATGTTCTCGTGAATAAATAAATGTAAGAAGGACCCGAAGTTATCTGAATGAATGACCGTACGGGCATTATAATTCGGTCTGAACGAGTGAACTACATATAGCCAGGAAATACTTGAGAAGTCATGAATGATACGAGCTTCAACAAGTTAGTAATATGATAAAACCATTTGAGGGATAGAAGACTACCTTACACCGGAAGGTTCATGAGATGAAAATTGCATAATAAATTACTCAAAAAACGACTAACGAAATTCAACAGAATAAAAGCAAAGTATACATAGACGGAATATCAGACCACCTGTATCGAGAGAAAGTCGATATGAGTTAATTGACAAATTCATGTTCACAAAAGAACAGCGAATACTAATTTTATGAAGGACTCACCCATGTCTTTCACTAGTGCCCTTCAGGAATTTTTTTGACGGAATCATATATCAAGATCGGGCTGAGCATCGTGAAAGTGAAAGGTTCTTATAGAACTGTTAGTACAGTTTTAGGTCATCTAGATTTTGCTTGTCTAGTTTGTTGAGCTTTAGTACAATATCATGTATAATAAACAGATAAATGGTTTAATTGCGTGTTTTCAGATGCAAAGGATGTCTGACATAATTAATTATGGAACATTACGGTCGGATCAGCGACCACTGTTCGTGTGGAGGAAATAATTCTTATCGAATCGGAAAACAAGCAGGATGTCGAAAATATAGTACTTTCGTGGAGAGATGTGAACCATCATTTGTCTGGTCCAAGTTGATCATATGATTATGGTAGGTGGTTCCAATATCATTTGATGAAGTTTTCCTGATGACGTCAAAGTAATGAGAACCGATAGAGGAGGGCTTGGAATTGGTGATGGCAAACAGAGTTTAGCCAAGTATACTGTGTTGGAATTTGGCTTGATCGATTCAGAACTGAAGCAAGTGGACATAGAATGATATAACGAGAAAAATTGCCACATTTTCGATCCACATTATGCATATTTCTGAGATGGGAAGTATTTTGTATCACTTGTATACATCGCGTCAAAAAAAAACTGAAAGAGGCACAAGCACGAAAATCAAAAATCGATAATGACTAATTTGCACACGCACATACACGCATTACAAGCACACACACACACACACACACATACACACATATATATATATATATATATATACACTTGAGTGTACCGTGTGTGTTACGTGTTTGATTCTGGTCTGTATGTGTGTATATGCATGACATGTGTATGTATGTGTGTATGTGTGACATTCGTTTGTGTGCACGTGCTTGTAGATGCTAGACGCAAATCTCAATATGTCATGCGACATACACGCATACGGTTTGTATGCGCGTGTGCTGGCGCGCGGCTCACCTGGATGAGCCTCACCTGTCCGCTTACAGCGCCATCTACCGGGAGAAATATCAACCGACTGCCTACTACCGAGGTGCGTGTTCATCGCAGTGCAGTTGGTAATGTGCTGTCGTGTGGTGTGTTAGTGTGTCGGTGTCGGTGTGTGTCAGTGCGTTTGTGTGCGTGCGGTTAGCTGTTTGACAACCCAAGTGTTTGCGTTTTTTTCAGCCGGTGACGTCATTGTGTTTGCGTAGTGTGTGAGCGGTACGTGTTTCCATATATATTCCTACATATTTTTGTCCTATCATTCGTGCTTCTATAAATGTTTTCGGAAACGATTTCTAGGTGTAATTTTTGCTGTTGTTGATTCAACCAGATGCCCCATTTCATTTTCTTCATAGATATTTAATTCGGAAGTCCTATGTTTACAAGACCAATACGTGCAATATAATACGTGAACTTTTTCAAAACACGTAACTTTACAATCTTACAATGTTCTGAAGTGATAATACGTCTTAGAAACAAAGTTTTATCGGACAGAAAGTTGTATCGAATAGGTTCATTTATGAACCTAAGTTGGCATAAATATTACTGCTGCATTATTATTAATTATAACAAACATGACATTATACACGCTATGGAAATGGAGAACATGACCATAGCATGACGGAATAAACTATAGTTGAAAAGTAGCCAGTGTTTAATCAAAGTAGTCAACTTTCTACCAAATTTTTCCCTTTTTCCTACTGTTTATTGGCTCATGTTATCATAGCTGGATGTTTTTTTGATATTTTTTGATGTTCCAGGTAAAAACGTGGATGATAATTGTGCTGTTTTGTTCTTAATATTCTATTGTTTGGTGTTTTTATTGAAAATCTATCACAATTGTTGGTGTCTGCTGTATATTTTCTATTGTCACGTCAATCATGCCTTCTTATGCTGCAGTCAATTTAGTTGGTGTTTACAGAAAATTAATGAACAACCATGTTGTCAAATCATAATTGGGGGAGGCAATATATTTGCATGGTTTCTCTGAATAATTTACAATTATCAGTCATTTAATATTTTTGAAAATAACTGCGTCCGCGTGGAAAGCGCATTTGTCGTAGCAAATTGTTTTGACGTCAATTAAGTGGCGGCATTTCTCACCTGCTTAATTAGCATAATCCAATGACCAGGTATTAGAGCTCTAACTTCCAAAAAAAACTCCAGTCTAAATCTGATTTCGGCTGGAATGGATTTGTGCATAATTGGCTCATTTGCATAAATGCACATCTTCCCTCTAGTACGCACATTTGATTTCCGTGAATTCTTGCACTATTTTGGCGATTATTGTTATTATTATGATTATTATTAATTAAAGGCGAATCCAGTAGCGTGGAATGAGAGCGTCGATCATGATGTTGTACAATAATGATTGCGCCTACCGAGTGGAATCTATTCAAAGTGAATAATGAAGCAATATAATACTATTCGTAGATATAAACTAATTCGGAAATTAGGCATGTATATTTAGGTATGTATGTGTATATATTCTCACGTATGCACACGAGATGTATGGATATTTTATAGCTTGTGGTTTTTGGTCTTTGCTATAAATCTGTATAGCAATCTGTAGCTGCTCAATGGTGGGTGACGTTTCAGAGCTCACAGAGTCTTTTATATCCGAAACGAGCTGAGGTATCTTCTCAGTGAAGGCCAAATGTTGAATCTGTTTCGGCTACACCAGCGACTGATTGTGTTAGATTGGATTGGATTGGAACAACTGATTTGTATTGGAATTATCAGCGCTGTTGTGGAAAAGCATTGGTCATTAGCAAGTGGGGATCAGAGAAAAATATCGGCAGAACGTTTACGCCTCTGTTACCTAACTTACTGTTACGTTGAAAAATGGCGGCTAGGAAAGATCAGCAAATGAAGTATGTTTCCTCCTGAAGTATGTTTTCTCCTTATGTATAGTTGTACGGGCATGCAGAGCGCGTCATTGTTCATGTTCTAGTAGTTTTTGTGAAGACCAGAGCAGTGTGCGATTACAAACACACATTGTGTGCACAGTCATCAAAATAACTCGGGGAATGAAGATATTTATAGTTTTGCCTGTTCATTGTTTTGAGGCACGTTATGTTCTGTTGCCCACTCAGCAAACATCGCTCGCGTGATGTATAGTAAAAAACTGTAGTTATCAGCTCGTTGATGTTACCGGGGCCGGAAATGGTCACTTTTTATCCTACAGTTTCTGTTTGATGACAAATGTTGTGTGTTCTTTTTTCTTTTCTCTTCACTATGTCCTCGTTATCTTTGTGTGCGTTCGTTAGACGTGTGCATGTGCTCCTCATGACACTACAATCGACTTGTGATCTGTGTCGTCAGAGTTGAACATTAATCCCCAGCTCATCAATAACTCCTATTCCTCTCGTTCTATTTCAAATACTCCGTGATTCGCTGGCGATGCGAGCTGATGTGTTCAGTGTCATGTACGATCTGTGGTGACATACACACCAGCACCCATACACATACAGACACACACACACACAGCTTGTAGGTAGTGACAAATTGTCGCGTTAGATAGCACTGACTGGTGGATGTTGTACACACATGCACACGCACACACATACACATGGTGTCTTGTCGGTCTGTCTTCCTCATTCGTCCTTATTCGGCGGTAGCAAGTTGGACCGCTTGTATATGTAGGCGGATAGGCTCCGTGTTACGACCCAGCGATAAATTCATCAGTGTGTGTGTGTGTGTGTGTTCGTATATACCGAGTGATCTGTTTGATCAAGCTGTTGTTATCGTTTGGGTCCGGTATAATTATATTAACTCTACCGGAGTCGAAAGAGTTGTTTTGTTGAGATAAAAGGTTGCATTTTGGCATAGCTGGATCCTATATATATATATAGTAATGAGATTGACTTGTCTATATGGCATTGAGATGTGTGTTTATGTTTGATCTTGTTTCGTGTTCGTGTATGTTAGTATGTATGTACGTGTGTTTGCTTATGTATTGCATTGATTTTGGGAAGTACATGCATTCATGCATTACATAATCTTGATAGCAAAGCGCATATGTTTAGCAATGCCCATGATAGCGTATGTTTTGATATGAATAATTTTTCGCATATGTTCATATTTGATATAACAATGTATGCGAACGTATATTTTCCATACACGGAGACACGTATATACATATTAGTAACACTAAAGGGTGACTTTACAACTAACATTACATTAAATGTGATTTCTTGCAGGTATTTTGATTACAAGTTAGCTGTCATGATGACAGACATGTTCAGACATGAATCTGGTATGGTAATAAGTACGCTGGTATACTACTGGTTGTCTAAATGACTGGGGTAGTGGTAAGTTATGTTTGTGATCCTGTTCGAGCTTATGAGAATTTAGGTAAAAATGGCACAGGTCGATTTTGGTGTCATTTTTACCGTTGCCCAGTTTAGTAATATCTTTCGATTGATGCTTGAGTGTGTGTGTGTGCTTCTTGTCATATATTCGTCATATATTATCCTTCACAGTCCACTTGAATTGGTGTATGTGTGCACATGTATGTGTGTGTGTGTGTGTTTATGCAGTTCCGTGTTGTCTTATGTTTTCACAACATTACACACGCACACATGCACACATACGCGCGCGCGCGCGCCTAGTCATAAACGGGATAGTGTTGTCTATGGGGCTGTGTGTGTAGATGTGTGTGTGTGTGTGTGTGTGTGTGTGTGTTTGTCTGCGATGTCCAATTGACTAATGGAGCTCGCCGTCTTGTGCGCCTTAAAACAACAGTACCGTGCTATTTCAAGCGGAACATCGCCACACAGACGTTGTCCCTTGCTGTACGCAGTGTGTGTGGATAGCATAGCATGTAGCACATATCTTGATGTGCAGAACCGCACTTGTAATCACATATGTGTACATTAATAGGTCAGATTCCGCTCGTGCAGGCAGCAGGCTTGTTTCTGCCTGTGCTGTCATACTCATGAAGGGTAAGAATACAGTACCTGGTAGGCGTTGTCAGTATGTGGGCAGGAGTTACTGAATTATAGAGTTACTCAGTTGAAAAGTTGAAGAGTTGACTGGAACTGCTTGGAGGATTGCTTTCATCTCCATTAATGCGGTCTTCTCCAAATGTTTCTTTTATCATTAGACGGTCTGGAATTACTCTCAACATCAAAAGACCTAGAGAATGTTTGATCTCTCTCTTTGTTCCTTTGACGGACAGAAATTACTCACTTATGCCCGATAACGTTTATAACATGGAATATTTTTACTCATGTCTTCTTAATTATTGATGAAGAGTATAAAAATATAGCGCATGGATGAAGCGTTAAAAATAATTAGCGTATGCGGTGGCGTTGGGTTTTATCTTATATATTATATATCTTTATGTATTATTCCATTATGAAATTACTTTCGGATTTTGTGTTTTCATAATCCATGTGAGAGCATTAATGAGTCGCCAAGTATATGAGGCATCACAGGCGTGTTGTCCCAGTGTAAATAGTGCAAAGCGCGTGCAAGAACGTGTGGAATTGGTGCGTAAAATGAGGAGTTTCAGTCCTGTTCAGTCCGTGCGCTTGCTTGTGGAGTGCGCTGTGCTTGTGTAGGATGATTGTGTGGAAGCGTTGTGAGATCACAGCGAGAGAGGGAGAGAGTGGAAGATGTGGAGGCGGGTAGCAGCAGCAGGAGATGTTCGCATGCCACGCTGACACCTGACTGCCGAGTGACAGCCTAATTAGAGAGCGAACCAGCGAAACACTACGACTTGTGCTGATAGCACTGATCGACAGATGAGAGTCACTCTCTCTACATCTCTCTCTCTCTCCCTCACCTCGTATATGCAGAGATGGAAGGGGAGATGAGTTGGAGAGGACTGGTCTTTGACGATCCGGCGCTTCTTATCAACGTGCCATCTCCCGTCGCACACACACATACATACACACACACACAGACAGACAGACAGACAGACAGACAGATAGAAGGCAGACATTCCTGGCTAGCCGATTAAGTTGTGTAAATCAGTGCTGTTGTAGTGAGTTTGCGACGCTTTTTCTGCTCACGTGAGGACGGCTCACACACACACACACACACACAGACACACACATACACACACACACGTGTAGATGGTGTTGTCGCTCGTTAGGAGGTCGTGTAGATTGGTTTTACGCGCTGCTCGCGGCGATACGATGGATTGGTTAGAACGGGCTGACAACTGGCCAATGATCGGGACCTGCTCGACGAGATTGCTGGACTTTTTTGGGCGTGCTGCTAGGCTGTTTTTAGTTGGGTCGCTTATGCGCTTTCTGGCCGCTCGAATATATATCGAGTGCAAATGGATTTTACTGTTACTATATGCTGTGGCGTTTGCAGTTTTGACTTTTCTGTTTATGCTTATTCATTTGCATATTTAGCTCATCAGGTTCGTATCAAGCATCGTTAACAAAGCAATTCACCGAGGATCTGAACTGGAAGAAGCAAAGACAATATGCTCCATAACTCAGAACTCACTTATCTCATAAATCTTGGCAGAATCTTATACTGCTCGAGTTTCGGTAGTTTTCGTGTAGTTTCGGTATTGAGTACTTACATTCGATTGGATATGCTTCTTATTGTCAGCAACATATTGAACGTGTGTGTGTGTGTGTGTGTGTGTGTGTGTGTGTGTGTGTGTGTGTGTGTGTGTGTGTGTGTGTGTGTGTGTGTGTGTGTGTGTGTGTGTGTGTGTGTGTGTGTGTGTGTGTGTGTGTGTGTGTGTGTGTGTGTGTGTGTGTGTGTGTGTGTGTGTGTGTGTGTGTGTGTGTGTGTGTGTGTGTGTGTGTGTGTGTGTGTGTGTGTGTGTGTGTGTGTGTGTGTGTGTGTGTGTGTGTGTGTGTGTGTGTGTGTGTGTGTGTGTGTGTGTGTGTGTGTGTGTGTGTGTGTGTGTGTGTGTGTGTGTGTGTGTGTGTGTGTGTGTGTGTGTGTGTGTGTGTGTGTGTGTGTGTGTGTGTGTGTGTGTGTGTGTGTGTGTGTGTGTGTGTGTGTGTGTGTTTAAGCATGAGTGTTCGTCTGTGGTCATTTTTCAACAACCGTTTGCTTTGCTTTCACAGGTCTCTTGTTATCGGCTCCTGGTTGGTTGGAGTTTGAGCGTCTGTGCGCGTGCACCATGCGCATTTGACGCCCGTATCGCCTGCAGGCTGGCGGTAGCGTGAAGTGTATTTGCACGTGCACTCGGTTCGTCGCGTGCGCGTGTTTTTTCAAACTGCACTAGCAGTGTGTGCGCAAGTGGTGTCAGAGAATTGTGCTCGTTTTCTGTCGTCATTTTTGCGCGCGTCATGGCGAGCGCGAGCAGAAGTTTGTTTCTGCTTCGGCTGCTGGTGATAATGACATCTACAGTCTGGCAGATAGGCGCAGCTGAAGATGTGGCAGGGGACGCCTCCTACTTTGATCATCCGTCGTTTCAGCATGGCCAACTGCATCACAGAGGTCAGTGACCCCCCCGATACTTTCTCTTCCTGCCCACCTCCTCCTGTCCGCTGTGGGCTGCTTGGCCGGGCCTGAGGCATCGTCGCCGTAGCCGGCGTTTGCAGTCATCCCAATTAATGTGGTTGCGTGACAAGCCCGCTGCACAGGTCGATGCACGCTTTGCTGCATTCGGTTGACGTTATATTAGATCACAGTGGTCTGCACCTAACCTGTGGGGAATTCGCCACCGCTGACCAATGAACGGCTTGCCAAGTGGGGACTTAAAGGTAGGACAGAAGGATAAATGTGGGATTTTATCAACCGATTTCGTGTTTTTGTTCCTTGCGATTTTCTTATGTTAAATTTGGTTTAACAACTGATTTCATTGGATTTATCAGCGCTGTTGTGGAAAATGAAGAGTTGGTTCATTAAAACGTGATGATTCAGACAAGAAAAAAGATTGCCAACCGTTATTGATTGAACTAAGGCTGTGTTTTGGGTTCTTCTGCAACGGTTTCGACTGCGTGGATTTGGTGGACTTGTATATCGATGATTTCAGCGTTGAAAATGATCATGTTTTGTCTGTAGCTTGATTCAATAACAAAATACTCAGTGGGCTACGTTTTTAGTCACACACCGAAGCGAATATACATACACACACACACACGTAAATTGATTGCATATCCGCGTTTGAACATTTTTGTCTGTGTGTGGGCGTATGTTGGGGAATATTGAAAGCGATACTGGAATATCGCTTTCAATGGTGTCATATTTTTCGGCGTGGATGTCGCACTTTACTCGTGTATGTGTGTGCGGGTGTGTTTGAATTCGGCATTCAAACACACCCGAATGATATCGATGCGCACGCTATACCCAAACACGACCGAGTCCAATTGGTTTTTGTGCCGACTTGTCTGGGCATGTCTGAATTTGCCGCGATCAGAAAGAGTAGCGCAGCGACAAAAACAGATCTGCTTTATGACCGGTTGTAGAATAACAGCATCGTTCCACGCTCTAGTCTCCCTGTATGTATGATACCCGAGCGGTGCGTGTGTGCATATGTATTGGTGTTTTTTTGGTCACTGCGTAGCGGTTGGACCAATGTGACGCTGGTGACGTCATAACTGGTGCTGCCATAACATGGTTGATTTGCGTTTTGACTTCAGTGCAGGATTAAATATATTTGCCTGAGGTATATCTGAGTTCATCTTTGGGCTTGTTTTTAATATTCAGCCGTATGCTTTCCATATTTCGCATGTTATGCATGTGTACGTTCGTGCGTAGGTGTCTTGAACGTTGTGTAGCTTAAAGTGTTGCACTATTTCCATTTGGATCGTTTTGTGACATTCAGTTTCTGAATTAATGCCTTTTTCTACTGGAGCTTCTTTAGTTCATGTGTTTCCCATCTTCCAAAGCTCTTCGTGAACGTTCATGCCATTTCTGGCCACAATCACTTCATCCATTTTCAACGTCGTTTCTCAGATTGGACAGACCTTTTCACTCGCGGGCTTTTATCCGGGGGTTATTCATACGACAATATGACACCCAAATGCTGAGTGTATGGTACTCGATTTCTTGTAATTAGGATTTCTCAACTCACTCAAATCTCAGCTTACCCAGGCTTGGCTAGGAGGGCAATGAACGCTCATCTTCACAATTAGGTATATCTGTGAAATGGAATTATCTGCGTTATTAAATGTGAAATCAAAGTGTTGCGATGGGTTTGATGTGTCAGATAATGACGAGTAGCTTGATCAACAGTTGTATCACGATTCCACGCTTTATATTGCAAGAAAACAACAGCTAAATTAGTACAAGTATGTTTATGTTGTTGATTTTGGAAACATAATTGTATATTCATGCTTATTGTGTAAAAATTGACTTGAACCTTAATTTTACTTTCCCTAGAAGCTTGTCAAAATTATCTACGCGAATTGTTTTTCACGTTCTATTCCTCGCCTCGATTCATATCTAAAATGATAGGATATTGCAGGTGTTGACCTATTTGCAAGACATACTGGCGAATAATAGAATTGGTAGTAATTATTTCAACAGCCAAGTGAAGCCGCTGGAATACCGTATTGGTCAATCCAGTGGCGGACCCAATTTTGTGCAATAATGCAATAGTGCAAATAGTGCAATTTTGGGTGGGGCTGAAATTTGGTTGCGATCAATGATGCACATGCGTCATTATTCAACTTATTTGCGATAATGCTTATATCAACAAATTCTACAGTATATTTTCTCTTGACCTTCTAGAGAACCTCTTGGTTATAAGGAGTTGATGGAATCATTTTGCTCAATCCATTGGGGGGTCTGGAATCATCTGAAGGTAAAGAACTCCTTATTTTGTTCCTAAACTCCTAACTTAGTTAATTACCTCCTAACTTAGTTAATAACATCCTAACTTAGTTAATAACCTCCTAACTTAGTTAATTACCTCCTAACTTAGTTAGTTACCTCCTAACTTAGTTAATAACCTCCTAACTTAGTTCTTCAGCAGATTCTTAAGCATGTTAAAAACTGAGAGCTTCAACTAAGCATTGCTGGATTCAGTCACCAATCGTCCATATGACTAACTTTTATGCTGGTCTCCACGGCGTTGTATGGCGGGCTCCATGGCATGGCTTGCAGTGTGATGTTGACACTGCCAACGAGACTCATATAAAAGCGGCTATGTGCATGCTAGGGGTGTCACCATTCACTCATCTCGATTGCCTTCTGTCCTACTTTGAGCACACACACATACACACACATACACACGCACACGCACTCGAACACTTGCGCATGCTTGTCATGTGCGTTTGTATGTGTGTGCGTTATATTTGGACTCTAGCCAGACTATCGAGAGGCACTTTCGTCACGTCTGTGCGTGTGTGTGTGTGTGTGTGTGTGTATGCGTGCGTGTGTGTTGGTGTTATACTGTCCCAGATAAGCGTTCTGGCACGCATATGGCGATGATTGGCTACACACTTGTACGTACATGTGTGTATGCTTGCGCGTGTGTGCGTGTGCATGTATGGCCACCCCTTTCTGATGTTTCTTTGAATAGCACGGCGAGAGATGCCTTGGAAACCGAGTGGACACACAATCACCAATGATATGTTATTTGATATGGTTTGGTGCGTTGTATTTTCATTAGATTGGTCATAACTACGTTATACATGCGTGCGTTTTCGGGAGGGCTTGGAAACCACCGGGCTTTCATGCCCAAGTGTGCAACGTATGTTGAATGCGACACAGACATGTTTATACATGCGCAAGCATACACGCACACACACACACACACACATACACATACACTTACACAGAACAGCTGTTTTAACTACAGGCGTAATGTTAACATGTGTGTTTTTCCTGGAATAACCTAGTTGGAACAAGCGTGGCCCATGCATGTGCTTGTGTGTTTGTGCGCTTGTGTGTGCGTGAGTGTGGCTTTGTAACGCCTTTCCGATGTTGCGACGAAATATACCAACACACACACACACACACACACACACACACACACACACACACACACACACACACACACACACACACACACACACACACACACACACACACACACACACACACACACACACACACACACACACACGCATACCATACGCACACATTGAAAGCGCGCCGAAGTGTCAATACTGTTCTGCATCGAGGTCAGTGGATGAAATGACGAGCGGCCGGTCTTTCCTGCTCATCGCATCACGGCTCATCCACTCTCACCCTCTCTGGCACTCTTGCTTTCGCTCAACGCTTTGTTCTGCTCACATCTGAGACACGACGTCGTAAATTGGTCCAGCGCCGTAGTCGTCTCCAGTGATATTGTGTCACTGAACTAGTGGCTTATGTCGGCTTTTTTCCAATATTAAACATTCCCCGCATTAACTCAACAGCGAATTTTTCTGACTCAAAAGCAACGGAGTTTGACTGCGCGTATCTATAGTGTGGTGTGATTGAGGGACACACGGATTTTAGATGAGTTTGTTTTTGCTGACGAATATATACCAATTTGGACGGATAAAAACACACATTTGTCTTTCTGTCCGACCTTTAATTCCTCAATTGACAGCCACTCAGTGAGGAATTCCCCACAGTTTACGGTTCACTAATATACAATATCATACCACATATCATAATATACTAACACACACAATCTATATCTTAGCACCATCGTTTACTGTCAGCTCGTGTGTTTGCACTTCATTGAAAACTTGATGAAAGATCTTCCGAGAGCTCACCACTGTTTTCCACCGTCCTCTCTCCATCCAAAGGAACATGCAGAAGCACATGCTGGCCCGGTCATCATCGACGTTTTCTGCATCGGCGAGCAATTTGATGTTAATTCTGCAGCGAGTCAAACCGGAGCTCTCTAGCGTGAAATATGACGCAATATTTCTCGCCGTCAGATAAAGTGCCGTTTCTTTTTTGTGATTTTTAATTGATGTCATATTGTAATTTATATTATGTGTGTTTGTCATCGTCTCGCTCACGTGGTGAGTTCGTAGTGTTATTTTTATGTATAATCTGGCTGAAAATTCTTTGTCAATATAATTCCCCACTGTTGGGAAATGGAAGAGTGTTCTAAATGGTCAACTATGTGTGTTTTTATCTAATCGTTTTGTTTCGTTTCTGATGAGTTCCTGATATTCAATTTGAGTTGAACAACTTAATTTATTGTATTTTTCAGCGCTATTGTAGGCAAAGGCTCATTAAGAAGTGAGGAATCAGAGAAACAAGGCTACGGACCATTGAAGTTCTTGATTTAACTAAAGTTCTTGATTTCTGCTCTCTAACACGATCAACATCATACTTGCGCCGATGGTCGTGTGCGAGAGGTATGTGTTCTGCTACGAATTAAACCACTTATCTGCCGATTTACACGACGCTGTGTTGTCTTGCATGCAACATATGTTGCTGCTAAATTATGCACGCTCGTCTGTATGTGTGTGTGTGTGTGTGTGTGTGCAAATTTGCGGCTGACCCGTTATAACAAGTTACTGCCACGTACACCCGCACGCACGCGCTATGATGGTCCGGTGCCTCTTGAGCTAATCGCAGTATGTGTGTGTGTGTGTGTGTGCATAATTAATGTTATTAGTATTAATTGACCACAAGTTGAACATCTGTTGTATTTGAATGACTCTATGATGTTAGTGTAGCACCTCATGTGTATGTATGTGTGTATGTGTAGACATGTTTGGGCATGCATACTTGCCAGAGTGCTTTAGTTTTACATGTTTTTTTTGCTGGTCATACTGGGAGCTGCGCATTGTTCCAGGCGCTCACCTGCACACACACACACACACACACACACATATTGTACAGACATTCCATTCGAATGTGAGAAAGCGATCAACCAATATATACATTATTTCCGTTTTTGGTGGTGGATATAATTTTCGTCAATGCTTCCTTCTTGTCCAAACCACCCAGCGGATAGGAACAGTTCGTTGTGCTGTCTTCCAACTCTTCTATTTTAGGGATTTTTATTTGCCTAGTTCAATGATGGGTTTTACCAGTATCGACCGGCCGACCGCTTGCTCTGCCAACTTTCAACATCATCGTTTAAGTGAATTTCCATGTATCGGTCATTGTGTGTGCGCGTGCGAGTGCGTGCGCGCTTGCTTGATGGTTTAATACGGCCTCATCGCACGCCAAGACGAGACAGCTGATTGCATTTTATCGGCACAAGGCTGGCGCATGTGTGTGTGTGTGTGTGTTTGTCTGCTGGCACGTGGAAGCCTGCGTAATGTGCATATATATTATCGGCAGTCTCAACAAGAGGAAGAAGCGATGGTTCGATGGGCGGCCATTGTTTGCATCTGGAAAGTTCGACGTTGATTCGCTCTCCTTCTGCTCCGGTTTTGCCTCGTCTTTCTCTCTCTCTCTGTCTCCGGTCGTCCGCGTTGCCAGAGCCGTAGCAACCGCCCCCCGTACCCCCCGGCCGGGGCCCCCGAGAGTTGAGGGGCCCCGCTGCTTCACGTATGACATTAAAATTTATCATATTATGTATAGCCTTTATCTTTTTGCTCAGATGTTTTCACCTGAGCTTGTATTATGTGATTATGTATAATAAATAAATTCATTATTTTATGGTTTATTTATAATGGGGGCCCCAAGTGTTGCCTTCGGGGGGGGGGGGGGCTCATAAGTCCTCTCAACGGCTCTGTGCGTTGCCGTTGTTTTAGTCATCGATGCGACGCGTTCTGCGCTTGCCAAATGCACTGGACGTGAGCACTCTGCTTCTGCTGTTTGGTGCCTAGACGCAATTCTGCTGCCGAGCTCCAGATCTGACTGCAGAGAATATCTGAGCTCATCGCTACCGTGATTTATGGTGGCGATTTCGCCTCCCGCTGACTCAATTCCACTGCTATCTTGGGCCATTCCTATTTCAATCAAGCGGCCGTTTTCGGGGTCAACATTCTCTCTTCGTCTTCATCGCGTTTCTTCGGCATCAGTCTGGTAGTGGTTGGGCTTTGATAGCGGTTTGATAGCGGCTCTATACCGGCAGACTGATGACACGCACACGAACGTACATTTACACATACGCTCACTTAAGTGGTCTCAAATTATCTGCATTAATTTAGGGATGTCCAATGCAGGTACCAATTTGGGATTCCGGCAGGCAGCAACTCGATAGACTTTCGGAAGCTGTTACGTGTGCTTAGTCCGTAATGACAATTGACTGTTGTTAATCATGATGTTCGTCACGCTTTTAGGCATTCACATTAGTTTTCCACCGATACTTTAGCTTGACCACAGTGCTAGATCATACTACTACTTGATTCCGTGCAAGACTTTGATGCAATCCAGCAAGCTCAGAGGCGGAACAACTTCATGCACACTGTTTTTCCATGCTCACATTGACTGCCCATGTGAAATCAAGCTGGCAGCATCACCTCAGCTCATCAGCGCCGCACTTAGGCATGCCATACAAGACCACTAAGGCATTTTCGTCTCCCGTCTCTGACCTCACGGAGGTGAGTGCAAGCGACAGCTCTGACAGCTGAATTGGCGTCTGATTAGCCATCGCATGCTTGAATGTGGAGCGCCAAACGCTGGCTTGCATGCATGTATGTATGTTCTTGTGTGTGTGTTTGTGTGTGTGTGTGTGTGTGTGTGTGTGTGTGTGTGTGTGTGTGTGTGTGTGTGTGTGTGATGTATGTTCCGTGCTCGTACGTGTGTTCTAACTGTGGTCTCTTGGCAGCCATTCATTAGGGCTGCTCTCAACTGTAGGCTTGTGAGGGATTGAATATGTAAATACAGCTCTCGTTTGTTACCTGCTTGGAAATCTGGAGCTGGTTGTAAGTGGGGCGTTACTAGCGATCTTTGAATAGAATTTAGACATCGATGTAATCGATGATTTCGTTAAGCTTCAGCTGTTATGCATTGATGTTCAAGTGTATGTGGTCAGCTAGCCATGACTGTCTGATGAATGTCTCAAGGATTGATTCGGTCGTCAGAACGGTGGTGTTATAACAATTCAGCTTACGTCTGACCTACTTAATTCTGTTAGGGTTCCTATGTCTACGTATGTGTATATGTATATTAGTGTGTATGTGTGTGCGTGTGTGTGTGTGTATGTCCACCTGTTGCGGCCAATTAGAATATAGCGCTGCTCTGGTTATATTGTTAGCTGGTGCACACACACATACATACACACTGACACACATACACACTGACATATAAACGTATTCAATCTGACGTTTCGTGTACATACAGCCGACATGTGTGTGTGTGTGTGTGCTCGACTTTTCGCTCGTTTGTGTGCGCGTGTGTGTGAGTGAGAGAGCGGTCAACAAGTGACGCCTGACATCTTTATGGCGGTTTGAGGGGGGGGGCAACACCTGAGCGGTGGGGCGGGGCGCGGGGGAGGTCGAGATACTCGGGAATGTTGTCGACACGGTGTAGGCATTGGCTTTATTGCCGTGGTCGTTGTCAGTTTATGACCATTACGCCATTTTTATCGTTTAACTGTGTCTGATGCCTTAAAACGTGTATTTATGTGTGGCCGAGCGTGTTTGTGTCTTTGTTGCTGTTCTTTTGTCTATTTTTCTTGTCTTGTCTTTCTCACCAATTTGTCTTCCGCATACTGTCGTCGGTTTGTCGGTGTGAGATTTTGGTTTGAAATAGGCTGTTAATCAACAACGCTAGGATCAAGAGGTTTACGTCATATCCTACTGGATCTTCTCTTGGTTTCCGTTTCCCATCTACTGTAGAACTACTGTCTAACAATGTACGTTTAGAGAGCTAGCACAATATAGTTTATGTGTATAGTATGTCAAAGCATTGGATTCAAAAGAAGAAAATCAGGAAACGAGGAAAATATGAAGGAAATAATCAATTTTCTTCCGGAATCTCGTGGTTTGGAATCGTCCGTGCAATCTCATCAATCTTAAGCTATTAATTACCTCGTCTTCGTTTTCCACTTTTCCGGTCTGACTTCATATCACTCCGTCGTGTCAATTTATCATACACACACACACACACACACACACACACACACACACACACACACACATGTTTGCATGTAAACATGAGTTGAACCCGTTATAAGCTCAACGTTACGCTCCAGCCCAACGTTTGTGTTCATGTCTGCTGCTGTTGGTCTATATATATATTTCACTGCGAGTGATCGTGTTATACACCACGACACACACACGCACATACACACAAACGCACGCGTGTGTGTGTGTATGTGCGTGTCATTCGCGATGTGTGCTCTCTTATCAGCGCTGAGATGGGCTGAAGACGCGTTAATTAGTCGCCTGTCGACAACTGCATAGTGCATGCGGCCAGGACTCTGGTATGTGTGTGTGTGTGTGTGTGTGTGCGTGTGTGTGTGTGTGTGTGTGTGTGTGTGTGTGCGTGTGTGTGTATGTGCAGGAACATGGGTGTGTTTGACTGCTGGTTTCGCTAAGCTGGTTAACCCGACATCTGCTGTCTAGGTCTTGTTCGACATGCACACTCTCTGTGTACACACATACACACACACACGCGCGCACACACGTACTCCAGACACTCACTTCCCCAACTGGAGGAGTACACGAAAGGAAGTGTTATGTGTACGTGTGTGCGTGTGGATGTGACGTGGCTGGAATTGCGGCCGTGTTATCAGTGGTGTCGTTGCTGGCTGGCGTGCTATATGTCATGACGTCGCAATTTGTGTCAAATACAATCGCTTCAATGATTGACTTCCAGGCGTGATTAGCGTGTCACCATGGTAACAACGGCATCAGCATGCGGTTGTTGTCTAGTCGTGTTGACGTATCCGCTCTTCGCGGCCTAATGACTTCTCTCGTCATTTCGACCAAGTGTAACAGCGGTCGACTAGTTTTGTTTAATTAGCAGCTTGGATGCCATTGTCGTTCAAATCTAGGATTCCATGTGTATATAAACGTACATTAGTGGATACATATCCGGAATGAGTTCCAATGAAGATTCATGTAATGAATCTAATTATCCGAAAAGTGGTTATATTTCATAATTTCTATTCAATGCTTTCGCTCGTATTCGCTCGTATCTTCGAATGATGGAATCAATAAGATGGCATAATAAATATAATTAATACATCGTAGTTTTCTTGCTTCATGGTCCTTATGGGAGACTTTTCCCCGCCTGCTATTAAACCAAGTTTAAATTGATGATTCTACAAGAGATATTTCTTTCTTGCGTTTCTACATGATTAAGGCATGGATTGAGTATGTTAGCAGAGTATTGTGTGCTCGATTCGTCGATTTATCAAGAAGGTGGCGTAGCTATTTAACGACCAGTTTTGAGTGAAGCACTTCGCAGATACGATTAGCTGGTATGTGAGAATATTTTCAGGGGTAAGTGCCCCGAATCAGTCGTCTGAGGGATGAATATCAGGGTGTCCAGGGTAAGTTGAGGTATTAGGATGATATCAAGTGTTCTCGGATAGTGATCATCCCGGACTGTTTTTCCGAGTGATTCAGTTGTCCTGATGGTGTATCCCACCGGGGATATATAACCTGGTATGACGCCTTCCCAAAGACAATGATACTAGTGGCGCGTTTTTCTTCGTTAAAAAGCGAAAATTGTGCACTCAGTTTTCTTCAGAATAGTGGATACGGCCTACCGTTATCTATGTAAGTGAAAGATGCTGAGCCGATGGATTTTCATCTGCGGAGATAATGTTGTAGATTGGCGGAGTTGCAAGGTGAAACGTAATGAGAAATATGAAGATGAGATGAGAAGGTGAAGAAAATGAAGACGATAAAGATGAAGAAGATGGTCGTAGAGGATAGTCGTGTGATTTAATATATGTACTGCATTATTTGAAAAGCGGGACCAAATATTGACGCGCTTATCTGAACACTGAAAAAATATCATTAAATTAGGTTTTGAATGATCGATGTTGTGATAGGAAATGGAGTCCTAAAAAGTGTGGAATGAAAACAAAAATCAATAACCTATGCTCTACACTGTTGACGGCCTAAGCTCTACACAAATGACGCCCTAAGGTTGTTGCAGTTCTTCCGTGCTCACCGAATGTGATATAGATACATCACATCTCGCCCCTCACTTCCTCTGAAGACTTCATCTGGCAGCTGACAACGTCGTCTCTGTCAGAGTGCGCCAACAACGATTATATCCGCGCTGATCACTTGCATTCTCCAGCTGCTCCCCATATGTGCACCTGTCATTTCTTGCAGACACACACACACACACACACACACACACACACACACACACACACACACACATTTGCTCGTGCCAGCGCCGGAAATGAAGAGTAGTGAACGCGTGGCGTCTCAATTTCCGATCATGATGATGACGGTGGTGGTGGTGAGTTTACGTCTGTGTGTGTCTGTTCGTTCGCTCTCTCAGCGCCAGGTCGGAATGGTTTCCTGTCTATTACAGCCATATCCCGTTCACTTGGAGACCATGGTTTTCGCTAGTTTTTGCAATTGTCACATTTCTGCAACGTTGCATATTGAGAATATCAATCTACGTTTGATGCATCATAAACAATTTCACATTAGCAATTTATTTTCTGTGGTCAAATCGCAATTGACCATACCTCACTGAACGCTCCTCTTTTCCACGGTATTTTGTTTCTCGTGTTCACGCCCATGCAAGCGTGCGTGTGTGTTTGTGAGAGCACGGGGGCGTGTCAATTTATGCACGCGCTAATCAGCGCTCGTCACTCGCGGCTAGTTTCGACTCTCCAGGCACCGCCGAAACTATTGAGTGGTTCGACCTCGCATCATCCAACGTGTACACACAGCCTCCGTGTGTGCGTCTGTGTGTGTGTGTGTGTGTGTGTTGGGCCAATTTGAAATTCAACTATGTGTGTTGGACTCCCGACCTGTGTGATAGCCCGCTGTGCCTGTAGCGAACGACCGCGTATATAATTCCTGCGCACACACACGCACACGTTAAGGTCCGGCGGTGGCGTTGGATGAGGCCGGCCAAATGAACACGTCACACACACACACACACGGACACACTGAGTGCATGACTGCGCTGATTGGTGGTGGCTGACTACGTCACTGGCACCCCGCGCCGTGCCGGCTCGCTCGCTCATTCTGTGTCGCACCGAGGCTAATGAGAACCACCACACTCCCGTACTCTCGACACACACAGGCGTCAACTGATCACAGCCACTCTCTGAGAGTGGCGGCACCAAGGGGGACTTGGAGGAGCATCTTTTTTCGTAGACCACTGTGCCCTCACCGGAAAAATTCTGGCTCCGCCACTGCACTCATGACGCATTTTGAATAGGTTTTTCAGTGCTGATTTTTTGTCGAACAACAAGTGGTGTGGCTTTACTATTTGAAGTCAGTTCGCATTGAATGTGTTCATGAATCACTGTGATTCAGTTTTTGTGTTTAACAATCATACTCTGCCATTGTAGTGGCGTGATGTGTGAATGTGGTGTCGACTAGGTAGATATGTGTTCGTGTGTCCTCCGCAGGTATGTATGTGTGTACCGGTGGGGGTTTATGTATAGGTCATGGTCGTTTATGAGGTATGTCGTAGGCAGCGGTAGTCTCCCGCGGCTTCGCCAATTGGTTAGGAGACGCTTTGCTCTTAACACTCGTTTTTAGTCGCTTCTAGACCGATGTCAGCGTGCGATCGCTCGCGTCCGTGTGACACCCGCTTCTTGTAGGCAGAAAGTTAATCTCTTTCAGCGTTCATTAAGCTATGCCATATCCAAATTTGACCTAGAAGCTACATATTCAGTAGTCAAAGATCAACATCTGATGGATGTTTTATGCTTTTTTGTTTGGTGATTTTTCAACTGGCATATGCTGCAGTCGTTTTTGTGTTTGCGTGACGATAAAGTCTAAGTGATGTTCCTTTCTAGCCGGAGTACTATGTTCTATGTTCCTTCCTAGCAGTCAATGACACATCAATGGTTTTCACTCATTTTCGCTATCCTTCAAATATAATTTTTCCCGGGGACCGATTCGCTGCTTATATTATATATAAAATTTGTGTGTGATTGGTGGGCGATTTTTTCACCTCTTCAGACGTTAACAAAATGTCTTGCCCTTCAAAATGTAGGTGTGTAAAACCGTACGTCCATTTGTTATATATAATCTCCGCTTGGTTCTATATTATTTTTCCTGTCTTTGATCGCTTGAACTCTTTCAGCAAGATATTTTGTTTTATCTATTTTGTCCGAACTGGAAGTGAAGAACCGTCATTGTGTTCATTATGGTTTTGTAGTCAGCTTATCAGCGTCTTATCTGTGAGCCTCATGCGCGATTTATTTCGAGGGGAGTTTTGGGAACGCCGCTTCGCTCATGTTTAATTTGAATATTGAGCTTAGTCCATTTGTTAGCCATGAATGGTATCATGATGCTGATAAGGAAGGATTCTGAAAGGAAGGATTATGCTGATAAATAATGTTCTGGAGTTTGTTTTCCAGTGTTTTTTCACTAGGAGCGTCGTGGCATGGAGGAGGTCTGAGGTGGTGATTTGGTCCCGATAATCTCATTCGCTTAAAAAAATATTCCACCAAGAGATGGCGTCGGAGTCGGCTGTCTTCAAGTGGAATTTGTTGATTTCTGATGGTGACGTTGATGTTTGATGTCTTCATGGAGTGTATTGAGAATTTGGTAGGTCGTAATCCATACCGAATCCAGCCGATTGATTAGTCTTGAATTTAGCAGAACGCTTTGTCGCTCACCACCTGTCACTGTGCTTGTAATCACTAGTGGATTATGGCGATACACGTGGAATAACCGGTATGCTCCTTATCTTGATTTGTGGAATTAGACGCGAGTTTTATCAGCAGTAATACGACAGGTGCTCAAGGATTTCAATTATACTTTCAATGTCTACACTTCTCATTAATTGCAGCTCGTATGTGTGTGTGTGCGTGTTTGTGTGTGTGCGTGTATATAATTGCGTATGCTCAACCAAAAGTGGGAATTGTCTTCTCATCATCTTCATCACTTCTGATCGCATATCTCGATCACTGATCCTCGAGCTAATCTCATGCATGCGTGTCTGCGGCTGTTCGCTTTCTTATCGTCTGCATATTAAGCATCCATGTTTTACAAGCGCGATAGTGTCATGTCATGCTCACCACGACCGTATGCCTGTGTGCCGGGTCTATTAGAATGTAAATTGACCTTGGGAATGTGTGGTGTGGCCGATCCTATTTGGTATGGACCAGTGCTTGTACACGAGGTGAGGCTGGTTTTTGTGGTGTCTGTGGCCGCCACCATTGCCGCCACCAATGCCGCCACCAATGCCGCCGCCATGACGTAGCTATCGTCTCATTAAAGTTTGCCGCTCGGCTGCAGCGCAGCTATTTGCGCGACCCTAATCCCAAACGGCACGTCCGCATTTATTTACACACCATTCGCGTGCGTATTTGTGTGTTTGTTTGTGCGTGCGTGTGTAGATCGGTTTATTTGGCCCATACTCTCTGATATGCTTGTGTTTCGGTGTGTTTGTGCTGACTCAGCGAACGCTTTGTACGTATCGCTTTCCCGGACATATCCGCTTTCCCCTACGCACTAGTTGATGCTTTCGTGGGACTTCACGTCATCCCCTACTAAATCCCCTACTAAATCGTATCGGATGCTGCTCTTCAGCCACATTGAATGTTGAATTATTTCGAAGCAGCGCGATCCCTATGGAGAATCTTTGAATATGATCTTTGGAGGATCTTTGAAATCCCTGTGGAGACTGTTTTGAATCGTATTTTCATCCCTATCATTTGTGTATTTGAAAAGATTTCGATTTTGTTTCATTTCCTATCACTTACTTGGTTCTACCTTCGGACGTCCGTGGATCCCAGTTTGATGATCCACTGATGTAGGACAACACCGCTGTCATGAAACCGCCGCCGGCCGTCATGATGACGCCGCCGGCTATTGGTGGCGGTGTTGAGTGAAGCCGGGTCGTAGCACGAGTCACGCCAGCAAGCCACTTATTTAGCGGCTGATTGAGACACTGACGTGTCTATGCTTCAGGCGTGTGTGTGTGTCTGTGTCGGTGTGTATGTGTGTTGGTGCTAGCTCAAGGCTCTGCACACACACACACACACGGCAGCGTGTCATTTGCCGACCAATTGCGGTCGCCCTAGGCGCTTCAGCGGCACGTGCAAACAGGTGAGTTTGTGTGTGTGTGTGTGTGCGTGTATAACCTGAAGCAAGTAGGTGAGCGTGTACAATGCTGGCGAACTTGATGGTGGATGGTGTTTTTGGTTTGGAGCAGTCGGCGAGTTCATCTGCCAATGGTTTCGCTCATACGTTCACGCACATATTACCTGTTCACATGTGCGAACAACTGATTGGTGTGATAAGTCTCACCAGGACAACGAGACAAAGTGAGACTGGCGTCCGTGAGAAGAGACACCTGGTGCTGGTACGAGATTGAGGCGGAGATAAATATGCTGAGAATAGCTCGGGTGTGCGCTGCGGTCTTCACGCGGTCTTTAATGGTGGTTGTTGATCGGAGCTGTACCGAATTTTGGACCTATACTATAGGCATTGGTTCAAGAAGATGGAGATAATGTTACGTTGAACTTGTGGATCTGTCAATGAGTGCAAATGACAGAGAGCTGTCGAGGAAACAAGATAAAGATGTTGATGATGAGAAGAGCAGCTACGAAAACCATCTCCACCACCTTCCTTCTTTCATTCCAGTGACTTTAAGACAGTTATACTTTATGTACATACATGTGCCCGTGTGTTTGTGTGTGCGTGTGTTTGATAGCAACACTGTTTTTAGCTGTCTTTTTGTTCACACCTGCCTCAATGTATATGCGTGTATGTATCTGTCTGCCTTGAGCACATGGATATATGAGAACAACACGAGAAGAATGGATGAGATTGAGGGTAGAATGCGTAGGTGTATGCATGTGTGCCTGTGTGTGCCTGTATGTCGACAATGGGCTGGTGTGTACCGTTACACTGCACTGGTACACGTACGCGGGCGTACAGACACTTTTGTCAGGTGATTTTGCGTGCATTGCGATGAGCATGTCTGTCTGCTTTCTTGACTGTCAACCAGCAGGGCTGGTGTTCTGTACTGGTCTCCTTGGCAACCGGCTTCTCATTGTCTGAATCAACTAATGCATTCATTCATTGCCGAAATCCTGATCTGGTTGCTACCATATCCAATTAACAACCTTTCTATTTCACGATTGTGGTGACTTTTGGGAATCCTAACCATTTCTTATTGGCATTGACAGCTGCTTTCCAGTGAGTCAGTGGATTGCAGCTTATTAGGCACGGGTGCATGATTTATGGGCAGGTAACCTTAATTCATCTTCCCTTTAGCCGGCGCAACGTGAAGAAGTTCGGCTCTTGGCATAGCAGTGAATTGCGTCTAGTGCTGCCTCCTACGTAGCAGGAAGGCACCTACGTATTCTAATGAGTAGGAAAAATTTCTTCCTTCTGTGTGACTGCTGCTGTTTGTGGCCTTCAACATTTACCAGGAGACACGATGTGGACGGGATGTATACTGGCGTTTAATAACAAACCTCCGTCACTTTCCCTACTCCACTCTGTCTTTGACGCTTTCTAGCTAGCTATGTCCGGATTCCGGGGGGAGGGGGCGGCGACGTTTTCCGTCGCGACTCATTGGAATACGACACCCGGCGCGCGAGATCCAATATTTCGCATGATCGCTCACAGCTTTCTGATGCGCGCCGCCGTCCAACACCGGCGAATGGCGGATCAAAGTGTTTGCAGCCATCACTTCCAACAAACGAGGTGCTGTTGTTCGCTGTGAATTGCTCCTACATATAGACAGGCCGATGACGGCGCAGGCGCATGTGTATATGCACGCTCTAACACACACACACACGGTCTCCAAATGACAGGGTAATTCCCTGGAGTCCTGCGACGTTAAAAATTTGTACTCGGGCAAATTGAATTTTTTCACTGCGTCATTGCGTGTGCGTACGGCGTGTGCTTTTGTTGTTCCTATTCGGATATCGCTGCTTTCAGGCCTCATTGGAGTTTGATTAAAATTTGATGACGAAATTAATCTCAATCGAACATATGTCACTCGGCAAATCTCTAGGGCGTTGAGAGAGTGCGCGCCTTGTGTGTGTGTGTGGTGTATGGGCCAGATATTAGGGACGCCTGTCCCCCAATATGTGTGTGACATTGTGCACACACACACACACACACACACACACACACACACACACACACACACACACACACACACACACACACACACACACACACACACACACACACACACACACACACACACACACACACACACACACACACACACACACACACACACACACACACACACACACACACACACACACACACACACACACACACACACACACACACACACACACACACACACACACACACACACACACACACACACACACACACACACACACACACACACACACACACACACACACACACACACACACACACACACACACACACACACACACACACATACATACAATTGCACTCAACGTCCCAGGCACACGCACACATACACACACGCATACATTCCAATATACTCACACACATGCATGTGCACTGGAAAGAAGTGAAAGCAGTGTGTATGTGTGTTTGTGTGTATGCCCGGGAACACGTGCATGGTCCCTTGGGAGAGCGAAGAGCACTATTTGTGTTAGTGTGTGTGCGTGTGTGTGTACATTCAATGTGTGTCCCATCTTCCCCTAGCCACCATCTGGTTGATCCCTATACGTATGTGTGTGTGTGTGTGTGTGTGTGTGTGTGTGTGTGTGTGTGTGTGTGTGTGCCTGGCAATGGCATCGCTCTTCCCCCTGCTAACAGTGGGGACATTTTCTATGGGGCGGAGGTTGCCGTGATCTATTTTATTTGTCTTTGTTTTGTTGTGCGAGCATCGTGTTACGCGTGCACGCATTGGCGCATTGTGCATATGAGTGCGTGTGGGACGTTCCACTTGCCACACAGGATATATGATCTGAAATTTATTCAATTCGACGTTCGTGCATTTATACTTACACACACGCACACACGCGCATACATCCATACATCATATACTGATACACTGGAATATGAGTGCGGAACGTATTGGAAATCGCTATTGTGAGCTGTGTATTAAAGTCTATGCCATTGGTTCTGTATAAAAAGATACACATGCAAACGACTTAACAAAACGTTTCTGTTAAATATTCATTCATACATATATCGTACAGTTCTTTTAAGAAGAGTATGTGTGTATAAACAAGAGAAAATGACTTTATTTTTTGTCTGAACAGCACTATAATTCTCGCACAACCGTGACAGGCTAAGTTGGAACAAAGGAAAACATTAATTTTCCCTACATAATGAGCGATCATCATATAACAGTCACGACTAGGTCTTATTTTGTACAAAGTGAAATACAAGAACTTGTACAAGAAGTTGATGCATTTGAGGAAACGTTAAGGAGTTCAGTTTTTTTTGTGTTGCGGGTTCTTTAAACGTTTTTTAATGACAATGTACATGACGTATGCCTTTTTGGGTGTTTTTTCACATGTAAACACTTCACCATATGTACCACATGTTCCGTTTTTGCACTAAGAGAAGTCAAGGGGGGAAGAACTCAAAGACTCTTTCATCGCGTAATGGACAGCTCACATCACTTACTGCTGTACAAAGACGTGTTCTTGTAGTCCAAAAGGTTCTTCAAAGCAGACCAAACATCTGCTTTATCTGTACCGTCTTTCACACACAAGATTTTCTTCCCTTGAGTGCGTGCAAGAGTAGGTCGCCCGGGTGTGTGTTGATGTGGTCTCGTATGACGCTTGTCTGTCTATGTGTTGAGTGCATTACTTTTAAGCGCCGGTACATCATTAGTGTACGTGTGTGTGTTTGTGCGTGCGTGCGTGTGTGCGTCTGCAGTGAAGATCATATGGCTACGGGCTTATGAAATGAGCGGTCTTTCACACAAAGATGTTCCCGTTGTGTCGGCATTGCTGCCATGTGTATCGTTTCAACTACGTTCCTAGATGTACACATACACATACACACACACACATGAGGCGACCATGGTGCTTATGGGCCTATTGATGTGTGTGTATGTGTGTGTGTGTATGTGTACGTGGCCATCACGTGGACTGAGGTCACACCACGTGAAAATGACCGTGAGAACTGACCCGCACACATTGGTTATGTTAACTACTATTGAGACGAGCTTGCACGTGCGCTGCGAAGTGATTGCCGTGTCTGTATGTACCTATATACATGTACATTCACATACACGCGCATACCAAACACACACACGCATACAGACATACACACATAGAATGTCCATCGGGCGCTTCAGTGACATGGTTGCTAACATATTGCTGAGATGTACCATTGGTGATGTGTTTTATGAGTTTATGTACATGTATGTCCGTATGTATCTCGTTCTCTATCGTGTATGTTTGTATGTGGATGTGGGTACGGATGTAAATGTGTATGTATGTATGTGTGTGTGTGTGTGTGTGTATGTTTATCGCCACCTAGCTGCCTGTTTGATTTACGGTCGCCACCTGTGTGTGTGTGTGTGTGTGTGTGTTTGTGTGTGTGTGTGTGTGTGTGCGTGTGTGTGTGTGTGTGCGTGTGTGTGTGTGTGTGTGTGTATGTGTGTGTGACCTTTACGTATCGCCTCTACCTTCCTCACGATTCGCGTACACCAACGTTGTCTTTACATATAAACCGGCTCCTGTTTGTATGTGCGTGTGTGCTTGACACGGGGTGACAGTGTTTAGTTGGTATTCGTCGCCTGTTCATTCCTGCTGCATGTTGAATACACTTCGTGTCACTTTGTTCATTCACACATGAACGTCACCTTCTTATGCGTGTGTGTGAGTGTGTGCGTGAGTGTGTGTGAGTGTGTGACTATATACGTAGGTATGTGTGTGTAGCGTAGGCTGCGTATAATTTGACTTGTAACATTTTGCGCGCTGTGTGTGCATATATTTGTGTGTATGTGTGAGGTTTTATACCGTTTTGTTCACACGCGCATACACACAGACACTCACCGTTTTTGTATCACCTCGCGGGTCGTATTTCACGTTGTTTTTGCACCCACACACACACACACACACACACACACACACACACACACACACACACACACACACACACACACACACACACACACACACACACACATACACAATTTGATTTAGCCCACATTGACGCCGCTGGGAACAATGGTTGTTTTGTTTTGTTTTTCCGCTTGGCCACCGGCAGAAATATGAAATTTATCTGTTCTCAGCCAGCCAGTGTCAGTTGTGCGTGGGTGATTTGATGAGTTGGCGTAGAGCGTTGTGTGGCGGCTGCGAAATTTGACAATCGCTTTGAGTTCTCTAATGCTCGTCATGTCATATTTATTGTCGAAAAATAGCGTAAAGATTGGAAATATTTGTTTATTTAGGCTTTTTATGCTTAAATAATAGCTTATTGCTCGTAGAAGATGTGTTAACATGAAGAATTACCTGAGCTTTTGGTCCAAAATCCATTTGAATTATATATACATGAAGAAATGTTCTCTTAAAAACCCACCAAGTTTTATTCCTAATAATACACAATGATCGACTTTGCCGTTCGCCTTATTGAAAAGTCATTGTAAGCTCGGGTTTGATTAGTTCTGCTACAAAAATGCCCACCAATTAATTATACGTGGCATGGAGTTTAATTAATAAACTTTGGCCAATATTGTGCGGCATATTGATAAAAACGCCCTCCTCACTTTTTTATAACTTACTCAGGTCTCATATTAACATATTACATGATATACGTGTCAAGCATCATTTTCATGAGTATTTAGCTGTTGTTTGCTTGTTTGTGTGTGTGTGCTTGTGTGTGTGTGTGTGCTTGTGTGTGTGTGTGTGTGTGTGTGTGTGTGCTTGTGTGTGCTTGTGTGTGTGTGTGTGTGCAAGTGTTGTATATAGCGTGTGTGCACGTTGATGTGGAGTATTTTCCGAGCCGTGTCTCCGAGATGGATGGCGCAAGCAATGAACCATGATCCGCGTTCGTGCGTCTTGTCCGATCTCGCAATTTCTCTTGTTCTTACACACTTTTTGTTCTCGTTATTTAATTGAGTCCAATTTATCGTCTCTCTTGTATACTGGCGATTGTGCACAGATCATGCTGGACCAATATTAAATTTTGCGTTATTTCTACAAGCTTACAGTGTATCTTCTTTATTTTTGAAGGTTTTTACAGCGGTCGCGTTTTTTCTGTTTTAATAGTTATAATTTTCAGACAATAGCTCAAATGATAAAATGTAGAATTTTTCAGTGTTTTCATTGGTAAATTGTATTGTTGATTTGGCGAGATTGGTGTTTTTCAAGCGCTATATTTGTTTGTGTGTGTGTGTATCTGTTGCAGGTCGGTTCAAACACTTGTCCTGCGGTAAATTGTACTACCGCTCGTTCTACCTCGACGACTCTCGGGGATACCTCTATGTCGGCGCAATGTGAGTACACAGACACATACACACACACACACACACACATACACACACACACACACACACACACACACACACACACACACACACACACACACACACAGACAGACATACAGTTGTGGATGTTCTGTGCTTCAGTTGTACCACCAAATTAATCGTCACGAAGCTATTATAAATGAAAATTCACAAACCGGATTGATGTAAGGACATATTTTTCCTTTTGCCCTGCCTTAAACTCCCCTCTTAATAACCCCTCCATCTCCCACCAGTGGGGAATTCACCACAGGTTACGGACCATTGATCTAGAAAGTGCAAAACTGAGTTTTTTCAGTTCGGGGAGAGGGATAGGACAGAAGAAAGCTGCCGTTACAGTGGGGGCACCAACTCTGCTGAATTATCGCGCCCCCACCGGTCCTGACAGTAGTATATCGAAGGGAAGAGGCAGAGGGTCCACTTTTAGTCGCCTCTCTTACACGACACGCAGCGGGTACGGCGGCAGTATTCTTTTCCCCTGACCACAGGGACAAAAAATGAGGTGTTACTCTGGTTATATACTCTGGTTTGATTCTGCTTTTAACGGAGATCATTCTATAGCAGAGTACGTTTTGGTAGAGAGCTTTGTAGCTTGCAAACATAGTGGACAAGGAGTTGCCTATATGGCAGAGAGGACCGATTTTCTCCAGGGTATTCGCAGGAATTCTGAAATGTGGAAATCTGGCGGTATTCCAGTGCATTTGCCTGCTGCCTTTTGAAACATAATCTCTCGACATTGCTGAAACCAGCTGATTCGTTGATTTTATTTGTCTGTGCGTGCATATGCACACAAACACACAAACACACACACATGAATGCACGCACACAATAGCGGGCATGTGTACGGTTGCACTTGTGTGCACAAATGGAAAACGCCTGTGCATGACATCTCTTGGGATTGGTCCCCGGCAATAAGTGCTCATACACACACATACACACACACATACACACACACACACACACACACACACACACACACACACACACACACACACACACACACACACACACACACACACACACACACAAGCACACGTGTCGGGCTCAATCAAGGAGGTCGTGTTCGATATGTGCACATACACACATACACACACACATACACACACACGTGTATATGTACATGTATGTATGCATTCACGTTTGTAGCGTGTATGCGTGGGTAGAAATTGGAATGGATGGCGGATCGCCCCGGGCATCAATGTAGTTTTTCTTCCTACGACATAAACAAGTATATACAAATGCACACACACACACACTCATACGCACGCACCGCTCTGTATGTATATGTATATGAACACACACACATACATACATGTATACATACATACACATATTCGTGTGGTTTTGTGTGTGTGTAAATTTGGATGTGCAGATTCGGTGTGCTATTAACATTCAAACGAGCCAGTACACACACACACACACACACACACACACACACACACACACGAGGGCACACACACAGGCATAGGATGTATGCCAGTATGCTGTATAAGTGTGTGTGCGTGTGTGTGTGTGACCTGACCTTTCTGATGCGTTGTTGTACCCGGGTCGGTGTTTTTGAATTCGTTGATTTCTTCATCCAACTACATATATATGTGTGTGTGTCTGTGTGTGTGTGCTTGTGTGTATGTCTGTGTGTGCTTGTGTGTGTGTGTGTGTGTATGTGTGTGTGTGTGTGTGTGTGTGTGTGTGTGTGTGCTTGTGTGTATGTGTGTGCTTGTGTGTCGATATGTTGTTGACCGCACGGACAAATTGAGTGTTTGCGCGTGCATACATTAGCACGCGCTCGCACACTCTCATATTCTCAGTAATTATGTGGCGTTGCTCTGTTCGAGTGCCTATTCGACTCGCATCTTTGTTTGTCTGTCTGTCTGTGTGTGTGTGTGTGTACGTGTGCGTGTGATTGATGGTGTGTGTGTATGCACGCGCGAGATGAAGATGCGTGGGAGGAAAGCGCCGAGATGACACAGGTCTTAATATTCACGTCGACTGCTTGTATTGTCTTGTTTGAATGTGCCACGCTTCACACTGCCACAATTCTCTGTTTCTCTTTCTATTTATATTTCTTGCTCTCTGTCGCTGTTCTCATTGTCCTTTTTCGCTGTTCTCTCGCTGTTCTCTCGCTGTTCTCAGTGTGGGCCGGAAAGTCAGGCAGGGGAGAGGGCGATGGAGAATGACTAATAACTTAATAAGCGAGTATGATGGAATGGCGTGATGTGCCTATCAATTGCCGATCATCGCGGCGTTTGTGGAGCGCTCTGTCTGTGAGAGTTTCGACATCGCTCTGAAAAGCAGAGATGAGTCGGTGCTGGTGAAGATGGTGATATAGACGGTGAGGATGAATGTGGGTCTGCATGTATAGAACAGTGGTTTTTAAACTTGTTCATTGTTCGCACAGTTTTCATATCAGTAGTCAGCTTTTGAACCTATAGGCTTCTCGAGTGACATATATTTGATCTAATGAATTTATAAATCTTAGATAATTATCTAAGACTGTCTATCGATTTTAATCGATAGACAGTGCGATATAAGATGGAATTTAACCATCCTCTCACATTTGTGTCATCTAGTGTGATTAAATACAACTACTTGATTAAAAACTTAGTTGAAATCCCGTATATGTGTATGTGAGTGTCTTTTTATCACCAAATGTGACAGGCTGACCTCTGATTTATTGGCTGATGATGGAATATGCTGGTGTGCTTGTGCAATGTTGAACTACGCCCCTTGCAACGTGCACTCACACACACACACACACACTCTCATGTGCATACAAATTGCATTTCAGGTGTTAATTGGACGGGCTTGTTGGGTGTTGACAGAATTATGCACGCGGATGTCTGTTTGTATGCGCGTGTGCAGTGTCGGGTTTGTATCGGTCACTGATTAATGTCATGTCGTCTTTGCGCCCGGTGAGCTGCTATGTGTATGTGTGTCTGTGTGTGCTTGTGACAGGTGACACGTGCCAATTAGCACCTGGCAACTCCACCTGGTGTTGGCATGGGTGTATGTGTGTCTTGTTTGTGTGTGTGTGTGTGTGTGTGGGCGGGTGTGTTGTTCATGACACTCTGGCATCATGTCAAATTTCATTCATGCCGCCAATGCCATCGTTTGTTGTTTGTATGCGTGTGTGTGTGTATGTGTGTGGCAGAATGAATGAAGCCAGTTAGATTCATTAGAATTGCTAGAATTATGCGTAGAAAGGGTATAATATAATATATAATAAGGATACATCTACTGGACTGGTTGTTTGCATCAAATACGTGAGAAGATCGTACATAGTCATCAAGCGTGAAGTTCTATTCACTTATCTCGGTGATTTTCCATTTGCTTCGAAAAATTATTGCCCTTCATCCTGTGTAGTTTTTTCGATATGATTCAATGAATGAGCGATGATTTTTCAATGAAAGACATGCATTTTAGGATAGGTCTGGGATCTGGTGGGTTTTTGCCTTTTAGAATAATTTATTGGCATTCATATCCATATCGTTCACAACCACGCTTATTTCTTTCATCGATCCATTTTTCATACACTTTGTTTAAGCCAGTTTAGCTTTATAGTCAGCTGGTTTGTCGTGTGGTCCCAGAGGCCGATACACCCAAAAAACACAAATAATATGAATAATAATACACATGATTCATTGTTATGTTGAGGGGCGTTTTGATAATCGTTTTATCGGACAAATATCCTGTGCATCATGTCATCGATTTTCTTCATTATTTCCTGTTTGTTCATAGATCAAGAATCGTGGGCTGATTTCTGGACGGCCCCAGTGCTGTGAAATCGTGTATATCGGGGGTTCTTAACCTTTTGATGGTTCCATACTCTTTGGGGGTATTGCTAACCCCGGTTAAGCATCTCTGTTGTGTATCAACGTGTGAGGCAGCTTACAGTAACATACCACATTGCTGGTCGTCATGTACAGCGTGTTTGTCACTGTGTATTTGATAGTGAGTGGTGATAACACCGAGTGTGTTGGTGTGTGGTGTGAGAGACGTGATGACGTGAAGGCGTGAAGCTTGTTGATCTTGTAGAAGTTCTGTCGTCTGGACGTCCCGATCGTCTGATGTTTGACATCACGTCGTCTGCGGTGACTTGTGTCTGCATATCTGCCCATGTGTGTGTGTGTGTGTATGTGCTATGTTCCTGGTAGTGTGTCTGACACACACACAAACACACATGCATGCGTGCATACATGGTCTTATCAGATTGTGTCTGCAACATTTTTCAACAGCACGGCGAACAATCTGGACATGCTGTGTGGCAATGTTACTTCGTATCAGGATATTGCATGCTGTCAATCGCCGAAGGTGTCTTCTCACAAATGTTGATATTCAATTGATGATTGCTACTTCTTCAGACCCACTTGTCTGCAAGCGTTTGCAATTACTCCAGGAATGGGAGTATATGGAAAATCTTGTGAATGTACATGATATTAGATGCCTATATGCTTGCTAGTGATGCTTACGCTATTCGGATTTGGATTGGAGATTCTGTATTCTGATTCAATTCTGATTTGGATCGAGATTTTGGGATGGATGGATTTTGGGACCGCATTGGTTCGTCCGACTTCAATATGGTTGATATTTACATCACATTTCATTATGTGCCCGTTCAACGGAAACATAGCAGTGTCCACAGTGGCTCTTCATCGAGATCATTTACCGTAAAATCTCTATTAAAACGGCACCCGTCACCTAGCAATTGAACAATAGAACACCACCCTTTAATAGAACGACACATCTAGCGTTTACTGACTGAGTTTTATTGGTGAGTTTTTGAATATTTATCAGTAATCACCCTGTGTTTGTGTCTTTTATAAAATATATACGCATACTTCACATGGTTCTTTTTAATCCGTATAATATACCGCATCTTCTTAAAATTCTGACCAGCTTGTTGAAGAATAGAGCGACACCATCTAATTGAACGGAACTACGGAGTAAGGTTTGAAAAATAGAACGGCATGCCGTTCAAATTGAGGTTTTACGGGTTTTTTCTCTCAATCATTTTTTGGGCCTCACAGTATCTTCACTAATGGTTTTCTTGGTGTATCGCAGCTTGGGGCCTGGCTTGTGGTATTGTCCATACAGTGTTTAGATTTTGCTCCTAAGCGTCGATGAATATGCGCACAATCAGACAGTATGTTGAATGTTCAGTGAATTGTTGTCAAGTGTCGACAAGTTCTGATTTGATATGCTGAGCGATTGCGTTTGTGAGTCATTCCTTGTGGACGTGTCACGTGCGGGTGGGCTGTGTTTGTGTATGTAAGTGATGCTTGTCCAGATATGACGGCTTGCAGATTGCATCAGCTGTTGTATACTTGGTTTTCCTCTTGACCATGTGAATGTCACACGCACTTGATATGCTCCACAAGTGAATGTTTTTTGTCATGTAAAATAGTAGTCATTCTGGTATCGCGAATGGATTACTTTTTTGCTTAGTGATATATTTGATATGTGACTTTCATTCAGTTTCAAATATTCACAATTTTTATCTACGTACAGTGGCGGATCCAGACTGCAATTTAGGAGGGCTAAATTTATTTTGGGGGCGAACAGTTATGTACATGCATCACTATACGACGTCTTTGCGATATTGGTTATATCAACAGATTCAGCAGAAATATATTTTTCTTGACTTTTTTCAGTAAATCTCATGGTTATGATGAGTTGATGGAAACATTTGGGGGGGGGGGATTCAGCCCCCTGAGCCCCGCTTCTGGATCCACCAGTGCCTACGTATGATATATTTGTATAGTCGTAATTTGTGGTCCTGTATCGTCATAATGGTCATCGTGCATTTCAGTATCTTCTTCGAATATGCTTTGGAATTCTCACAATTCTGTTACGATGATGACTTCTCATTCCACTCTATCGTTCGGGCATTTTCAATCCTTTTGTTGGGTATTTCAACTGGTGCTTTATCAACACCGAGTGCGTGATGGATCGCTGCTGTATTTCTCATTTGTGCAGCGCCTCATCTTTTCCTCTGCTCTTTTCTACTGCTTTTTGCAGGTGTTTGTAGCGGCGTGCGGCGTACGACCACGCTCATTTATAAAGCGATACACAGAGACGTGCAGGCACTTAACAGCGCGAACACACAAACACAAAGGCTACGTTGCTGAGAACATTGATGTCATCACTACAGAGTCGTCTGTGTTTGTCACTATCACGTGGTTCTCTGTGTGACCTTGTGCTGTGGCGGATGGATCCTCGTAAGAATGACATTCAAGATTAATTGCAGAATGTCACCCCACATATACGTACTTACGTATTGATACTTACACTAGTACACACACACACATAAGTTTAGTGCACAACTTACTTCCTCGGGTTAACTTCAGGAGTTGCCAACACTTCAAGACAACAGGAGGACAACAGGACTCCAAGGGACAGGTGTTCAGGACTTGAGGAGACAACAAGACTTCAACAGGAGTTGCCAAGACAAGACTTCAGTTGGGACCTGGTCTCATTGCAGCTTGGACCAGTCTCATTGCAGCCTCATTGCAGGTCTCATTGCAGGCAATCGTCATCCACGGATTGGCAAGGTTGCACTGAAATTCAACTGCTGTGAACGCCTACGACACATCTTGGTTGTGTGTCGCGTGTCAGAGTGGATAGGTCCCTCATGTTGTTCTTGGCGTTTTAAGCGCGCACCAGCCAGTTGAGACTATATGGCGCGCCCCACTGTGTGCCCATCTACAGTGGTGACTCTCGGTAGACTCAAGCGGAGGTGTTGATGAACCAACCCGGGGCAGGATTCGAATCGCGAACCTCTGAACACGATAGTTCAGCGCTTAAGCCACTAAGCTAGTCGGTGGCTTAGGTCGCGCATGAGGTGGCAGTGCAGCTTATGAGGTGGCAGTGAATTTCGCCTCCTTCAAGTTCATGTCTGGTGCAAGTATTCTTTGCAATACTTGCACTCTCACAGACAAAGGCACACGAAGGGAGCGCAACGAATCTCTCTCACGCACTACACCCAGCACTGGTGTAGTTCGGATATCTGTTATACGGAGCGGAGCGGACTAACCTTGCGCAATTTCACGGCATGTGTTAGTTTGGCTTCACGCTTCACACGTGATTTTGTTCATGCTTCTGGGTTTGCTGGTGCGTCGCCGATTGGGCCGCTTCCGACTGATTCACCTCCATTTTACTGTCACACATTCTCTTTCACTCACGCTTCCACTGATCCCAACACTCAAACCGCCACTGAAACGGCGGTTGACTGCATCGCTGATATCGGCATAGATCGTGGTTGTTGTTGTTTATTGCCTGTTTGGGGTGCACCGGCCTCTAGCACCATATGGCATATGGTAGATCGTGGTTGGTATGGGGGTATATATATATATATATATATATATATATATATATATATATATATATATATATATATATATATATATTTAGATCCAAAATGTATGGAGTACTCACGTGTCTGGTGGATAAATGATATAAGATGAAGTTGAACTTCTTCAGACACAAATATTTATTTTTTTACCACACGCGAAACGTTGTGGTAAAAAATAAATACTTGTGTCTGAAGAAGTTCAACTTCATCTTATATCATATATATATATATATATATATATATATACCTTCCGACAAATTGGCTGGGGGTATGAATATGTAAGTATACCCCCCCCCCCCCGAGAATTCTGCTGAGTTCATTGGGTATATTGTCATCAAAATCAGCATGACAAAAAATAATACACGAAAAAATATAAAATTATAAATATATGAAATATTATACTTACTTTTCATTGAGGTATGTGCCTTATAATTGAATAGGCCGAAAATAGTTGAGGGTCCCATGCAATTGACCAACTGGGTCAATTTTCAACACTAATGCATGATGGCTGTCATCCCATCGAGCCTCTACACAAATATACGCCCCTGATCGCTGACACCGACACTGCGGTTACCTATGACGTATTATTTGCATTTTTCAATGTCATTCGCCCAGTACGTGACACTGTTCAAACACACACACACACACACAAACACACATACATACATACATACACGCACAAGAGTGAGGTAGAACGTTGTGGGGATTGTGAGCGTGTGAGGCTTGTGAAATCCTCACCACAAACAGTGGTTTGCGATGGTGGCAAATTGCTCTGTGTAATACTCTGCACTGCGATGTGTGGTTGTTTTTTGTTTAGTACGTGTTTACAGGTCACGTATGTGTGTTTTCGTGTGTGTCAATGTCTGTGTGTGCGTGTGTGTAAGTGTTTGTGTTTGTGCGTGTGTTTGGGATGATGTGTTTACTGATTTATTGCCTGCAAGCGTGTTGCAGTTTTCTAACTGAAAATTGCTGCAGTTAATTGTCTAGTTGATAAATGACTGTTGCATTGCATTGTTGCTGTGTTTTCTTCTAGAATTCTGCCACCGAACATTTCACTATTTCTTTCACACATGCTAAATTAAAGAGCGCCCGTGTTTGTGTCTCCTCTACGTCTTGTATTCACACTTTTCGGCATCTGCAACTCTACGCTTAGAGGTCGTATTCATTGCCATTTATTCATTGTTCATCTTCCGCTTGGTTCAACACTGTTTTCGTTTTCGATTCCTGTACCTGACAGCTTGTACTTGTTTATCGTATTTACCTCTCACCACGTATATCTGTTAGACAATGACAATACGGTTAACCATTCTAAAATCGGCAATCCTCATATTCTAAAAAGCAAACTTTCAATGAGTTTCGTCGTGTCCGTTATTGGGAGAGTAGTTCATCAGTGTTAATCCCGTGTGAACGCGTGCAGGCAATGTTATACACTTCTGTCGTGAGTGTTCGTGTATCTGTGTGTATGCGCGTGTGGCCTTTATGAGATCACGCGCCCAATGCTCTATGTCCTTCGTACACAATGTCTCTTCGTCCGACGCTGCACGTCTGACTAACACTGATAAGTCTTGACTGACGATGGCTGATCTGTCTGTGCGCTCGTCTATTTGTCTTTACCTTCTACCGTGTGTGTGTGTACCTGGGTGTGCATGCGTGTGCACGTGTCCCATCGTGCTTGAACACTTGAGTTGTAACTCCAGGCGCTCCCTCAGGAAGCGTGTGTTAGCATGTGTGCATGTGTGTGTGTGTGTGCGTTTTCGGGAGTAGATGGGATTATGTAGTATTGTCATTGCTCAGCTGTGTCGCCGTGTATTCGCACGTCTCTGTGTGTGGATGTGGGCTTTTCTCATTATCCTTTCTCCCGCGCGCGCGCGTGTGTGTGTGTGTGTGTGTCAATTAATTTCACGTAGTGTTCTCGTCATTAAAGACGAGCGTCCCAGTGGATATTCTCTCCTCTCCCCTATGGTGGTGCTGTATAATAGTATGCATATGTGCCGCCGCGGTCAATGTATTTAGATGTGAAAGTGGGACTTGTAGTTCGTGCTCATAGGTTTCACTTGGGCATCCCAAACCTCACTGTCGTGATTTCCCTGTAAGTCACTTTTGTGAGGCTTATGGCGAAAACGATGGAGGTAGTGATTGCCGAGGTGTCAGTTAGATTTTCTGTTAGCGGGTTCACCTCCTGATTTTTAACTTGATTTCGTTGGTTGATTTTGTACTGAGAATCTCTAGAATCGGAGTTTTAACAAAAGAGCTAGGTTTATTCACAGGTCTCCGACAGGATTTCAGTTATGACGTCAGTGGTTGATGTTCTGACTTTGACTATGGCTCCAAGCAGTTTTGTCAACATACTCTTTTGTGTCAACAGCCTTTTATCATCCTGCTTTCACAAGCAGAGGAGGAAATGCTAGTGAGATACATGCTAGAAGTGATAAAGATAGAAGTGCTAGAGTGTAAGATCGTTTATGGAATTTTTCCCAACGTACTCGTATCAATTAGTTCTCAAACGCAAAATTAGGCCGTTCAAATCAGGTAGTAGAATAGAAACACGGTTGTAAGAAGGCTTGTATGAAACAGGTTTGGACCCTATATTCCCGTGTGAAAGATGTTACGTGCTGCTTTGTAATAAATTATTACAAAGCAGGGATCAATTATTGCTAATAATTGAGCCCTAAAATGTTATTTTCTGCTTGTTTCCATTTCGTCCAATATTTTCGTTCCATTTGTTTTTCGTTCCATTTCCCATGCGTCCAGTTTGGTTGGTGTTAATTTAGAAAAATATTTGTTGATCTCAGAGGTAGAAATTGCCATGTTGATGAGGAATGAAAATTGTCCCAATTTCTATTCATCACCATTCATAAGTCCTTTATGTTTTTTCCTTTGCTCTTTCACCCTTAATGGCTTTCATATGTATAATCGTAAATACTTCAGTTCTATATACCGAGGTATTAATCATACTTTGAACGTGCACTGTGTAACTACAGGTACACTAGTATGCAATTAATTAACTTGAAAAAACCCTAATTGCCATCAGCAGTGTACGACAAACGCACGTATGTTAATTCTAGTTGTTACATGACGTTGGTCATATGTCGAATATTATCTTATATTATATGTTTGTGTATTTCATCGTATCGTTCTTTTAACCTTGTCCTACTTTTTCTATTTCCGTTCTATTTTCTATGTCTGTCTCGTGTGTGTGTGTGTGTGTGTGTGTGTGTGTGTGTGCGTGTGTGTGTGTGTGTGTGTGTATGTTGAGCATTAAAACAATACTCTAGCGGTGCACGCCACGCTCTATGCACTTGACTGAATGGTTGTCATGACATCTCATTAATATACCTGCGCAAACAAACACACACACGCGCTCATTGTGCATACACACTCCTATTCACATATGCTTTGCTGTAGATTTGTGCAGACCTGGCAAATATTTAGACAAGCGAGCTAGTGGATAGGCACTCAATGTTGATGAGGTGTGTTTTCATGTGTTTGCACGGAGCCGTACCAACTAAGGGTGTTCCACATATCCACGCTTTTATCTGCGCTTCACGTGTATTTGCACCGTTTTTCACTGTCTTCGCACACACACAGTTTTAATTGTGGTCAAATACGCGGTGGCGGCTTGCTGTGTATTTTTCATCGCCGTCACCAAGCGGAAATGATAGAGCTGGTCTTGTTAGCAGCTTGTCATGAGTAACATTCGGCGATCAAACGTGGCTGGTACAATAAATCAGGGGGTTATTGCACCTCCTATGTGCTGCGAATCTGATTCCTAAGGGTACGAGGATTCTTGTGAAAAATTAAATATAACACATTTCTTACCTGTGTTTTATATTTTCTCTAGAAAAAATAATTTGCTTAATCACCTTAAATGAAGTTCAAGATATATGAATGAAAATTGAATACATATGTTTTAAATGTACGTTGTTTGAATTCTTATTTTTTCATATATATCAAAAATCTATCTAGCTACAAAAATCTAGCTATAAAATGTAGCGATACAAAGGTAGCGATAAAAAGGATGCGAACACTCAATAAGGTTAAGAACCACCATCCTATACCTTGCTGCATATGCGAGACAACGTTTATGTGTTGCTGTAGCTGTTTAGGCATTCACTTACACCAAATTCAGTTTTGTATTTCCTGCAAGGGACCCCGGCAAGGGACCCCGGCTACTGCTCAACGTCCCCACGGTTATACCATTGTGTGCCGTCTCCTCGTAGCTCAGTGAGGCCTGTTGTTTGTGATGGCGTTGCGGGTGGCAGTGTTGGTGGCGTGGTGTTATTGTGAGCCGGTCGTGACAAATTAAACCACTTAGCTGCCGTGACGGTGACGCTTGAACGCAGCGCTGCCGGTTTTCTAATGAAACCGAATAGCTGTGAGCCGACTTCAAAACAGCCACTCGTTCATCTGGCAACCACAGTTTTATCTCTACAAAATGTTATAAAAAATGCCACTCGGAACTCTTTATTTCGTCTTATTACTCATTTTACTCTTGTTTTATATTTTTGTGGATATTTGTATTTGTTTTATTTCATTTTATTATATTTATATTTGTCTCATTTTCTTCTACAATTGCAGCCGTAGTGGTCTAGGTTTTGGTTTTGGGTTCGAATCAACCTGGTGCCTCAACATACGAATGTTACTAACTCCCTGTGTGTGTCTTATCTGCATGACATTGCATGGCAGATTTGTACTTGTACTCAGAAGCAACCACGGTTTAAGGCATTATTTTAAATGAAATGGAGCGTTGTATTAACCATACTTCTGTACAAACACTGGCACACACAACTATTCGCAGAACTCATATAACTCAGGCAGCTTGGAACAAGGAGATCAACGAGTTTGTTTGGTTTGGCGTTTTTGCGAAGAGCGCTTTAACGATTGGTTTGATGGGAAGGTAGGCACAAGACGACAAACACTTGCGACTTATGTGACTTGCTTCAGCTGACAATGGTGTGAATTACTTGTGTCCGCGACGTGACTGCGTCGTCAGTGCGGTTCCGGTCGTCTGTTTGTCGCCGATCCGATCCAGATAGTGACATTCCTGTGTCTCGTCGTCCTTTCTCTTCTCCCTCCTTCTTCCTCCAGTTTCTCGGCCCTATTGCTTCCTTCACTGCTGTTGTAATCCGGAGATGGTTGGATGCGCAAACGCGCATTCAGCTTGTACGCGGTGGAAGAGTCGCTGCAGTTTCAGACTGCCTCGTCCGATATGCTGTTTATCCACAGCTGCCGCTTGAGTCATCCCAGTAGTTGAAGTTCGGCGGGGGAATTGTGTTGTGGATTTCTATGCTGGTGATTGTTGGTGTGGGAGCAGTGCGCGACAGGGGGGTCCGCATTATGGAGCAGCAGAGAGAATGGGAGCGTATTGACGCTTGAACGCTGGGGTGGCGTAATCCCGTCGAATCCGTATATTCCGACTGGAGCAAATAGGTTTTTTGTGTGGTGTCAACGCGCACAAATTGCTGCAGTTTGACTGTGGTCGGATATCTTCGCCATCAAAGAATGCCTCCAGTGTGGCCATCTGCTCGTCACCCCACGGGCTCAGCTGTGGCATCAAGTCGATCCCGCGAGCGATTTGCCGGATTACAGCGCGGCCTCTATTTCAGTGGCTTTTCAGTGTTCGCACCATTTTCAAATCAGCAGTCAGTTCTGGCACCTCCTAGATTCTTCATAGCTACATGAAAATGATAAAAATACAAACGACTTAATATAAACACTTCTTAGTCACAATCCATTCATACAGCTCATAGTTTCTTCAAGTTCCTTTTAAGTTTTTTCCAGGTAAACTACAAAGCCAGGGTAACAACATCTTTTCCTTCATTTTTCACAGGAATCCTTGCATCACTTAGGAACCAGAGGTGCTCTCAGTCCCTGCTCTATTTAATTTCGTCATAGCCAAACAATAGTTTAATTTGTGCTTTTTCTCTTTAAACTCGTTATACTCGTTACGCTTATACTTTTAATTAGATTAGATTGAACGGGTCTGGCATACGGACCTTATGTTTTGATAATTATATGCAATGGTGGCATATTAATATTGAATGAGTAGGTGATGCAACAATCGAAATGAAGTTCGTTTTGCTGGTTCGTTTCATAATGCACTTTCTCCGACGCACTGTGTGTGTGCTGTATGTGTGTGTGCTGTGTGTGTGCTGTAATGCAGCTGTAAGATTTTGATCAAGTGCAAATGCGATTTCTTGCAGGGTTCTCCAGAGGCCATACATTTAGAACGAACTCTAGAAATTAATATAATGGCTGTCAATCATGTTTTGCAATCGTTTTCTCGATAAGCGGTAGGAAGAGCTACGTTGTTCTTGCCACTCTTATAGTGTATATTGGAGCGCACAAAATATTGGTGTGTATTGTGTTGAAGTGCTGACCTCTACCACTTTACGTTCCATATTTCACAATCATCGGGCTTCTGACACTATTACCAGAGCAATGTCTCCACACCCATCTCTCTATCCACTGAATGGAAGTGCTTGCCACATTTCATTTTGCATCCAGTTTTGACACGAACTGTCGGCAACGATTGTCGTGTTGTCAGTTAAACTGGGAGCCGCATTTGATGCGCCGAATTCCACCTCTGATTCAGTCGCTAGCAGTGAAGGGTTACAGGAAGAGTACAGACATTGGTAAACTTACTCTACCGGACACAGAAAACAAATTACAGCGCAATATATTTCAAGCAGTACCAGCGAATTGGATAGATTAAATTTATGATTGTTTATGATTATGTTTGCGCAATATCTTGTGTTTCCAATATAATAAGATATCCAGTTCGTATGAATGGTATCAATATTTACAATTTGTCGAAACCGTATCATCTCATCTGAAAATATATTTGTGAATTTTCCCATCGCGTAGGAATCGACCGATTACTGGGGATAAAAGTTGGTTAAACATGAAGTATTTCAAAATATCAATCACATTTTCAACTATCATTTGCAGTTAACATACTTTATTTATTATTCTGGTGTTCTCCGATGGGCGAGAAATCGTTTTATTGATTTACTCCTTGTTTTGAGCCGAATTTCGGCGTAATGATACAGTACCGGGTATCTACATGCAGAACCATGAGTAAAACATGTCCAATTGCTGGCTGTTGTGATGGAATACGCCCGCTCCGGACGATTTACTTGGCCAGTCAATTGCTTTTATTCCTGTCCGAAATCAATTGCCCCATATGCTCGCACCAAATGTGCAGTCGTCCGGTTTTGGCCGCGTGTTCCATAAGTATGATTTGTGAACGATGTCACGGTGCCGTCGCGTGACATGATCCAATGACGTCTACCAGTGAGACGCCCATTGATCACTGTCCGATGCTTCAAACGATGCCGCATCCACCGTCACTAGCCGTCAATCCTCGTATCAATATCGACATCGTCTGTTTGACGCACCGTATAACGGTTGGATGGACGGTGCGACGGCGTATCGATAGTCATTGCGGGTACTGCGAGTGTGAGGTCAAACGGTGAAAGGTGTGGTGTTCGTGTGCGTGTCTTTGACGACGTCGATTGTTGGGAGATGCCGCAAAAAACGTGCCACACACACGGACCGCACAATTGAACATTTCCGCACGCGCGAGACATGAGAAGCTATCGAATTGCGGGATCTCAATTCGCGGCATTTTCGCGCCAGCGTCGTCACTAACACTCGACAAAAAGTGGCGTTTGTATCAAACATCCTGCTTTCTGCTTCTCACACTTTACACTATCATTATCCGAACACTCAGCGTGCAGCGAAGCTATTATTTGAACCATTTGGAACTGTAAGAGCTGTAACCATTTAGAGTTGTTGTCGACACCGTGGTTTGGTGGTATGCTCGTTCAACTCACCACTCGGAGTTCTGGGCACGATTCTCGGAAGAATGTGTGACTGATGGACAATTCCTGTCTTGTACTGCAGGTGATACCAATATTATAGTGTTTTGTAGTGCAACACTCTAGAAGGGGTCATAGATGACATATCTATAGCTTAATCATGATTCTTCGTTTTTTCAAAGCACTATCCGTCTTGTTTTACTTGTAATTATAGTATATTGTACGCAATTATATTAATTAATTAATTATAATATATTGTACAATTCTGAATTCGGCAGTCATAGGCTGAAGAGATGTATGCGGCTCTTGTTTAAACTGACTTGGTTTTGTGCAGGCTTTGAAAATACTCGCTTAATATTTGACGGAATGTCGGAATGGCGTCAATGGCGTCTAGTTTTGCTTTTATCTAATCCTTTATTATATATCATACTAGCAACCGCTGTCTACTGTTACCTTGAATTCAAGATCGTTTTATGACTTACAGTGTTCCGTCTGAAATAAGAAACGATTCCGAGCCACTCTACGAGAAGTAAATCTTACCAGTCCGTATAATTATGGTAAGGTATGGTAAGCCAGACTGCAACGTTTGCTGATGATGTCTTTTCATTTCTACTAAACTGGTGTGCTTCGCTGACGCTCGGTGTCGCTTCAGCAGTCTCGAATTGATTGTGTACGGGCAATAACTCATCGCAAACCTTGTACGATGTCACTTTGACGGATGTTGGTGGTTTCTGATAGCGGCAGTGTTTGACGGGTTTGCTGGCGACTGTCGGTTCCAATCATCTGTCGTGACGTGTGCGTGTCTGTCTGTTTGCTCTCTCGCCTCCTCTTGTTTGCTTATTATGGAGACAAACAATTGGTTGGTTAGTGGAGGTCGTGTAGTGCTGATGGCGGCGATTCTTGGCGGTATTATAGCTGGCCATACAACACCACTTGCTCTTGGACACAACCTGTCAGGCATATTGTTCCATTGTCCATCAAAACCGCTCTGTTCAAAACATTTGACACCGTAATTCCTCTTGTTTCTTTTTTGTTGTCCGCTCTACCCTTTGCTTCGCGTCCTCTTTCTTTTCGCGTGTACCTGCGCTGCCTGCAGTCATTTGTGATAGACTGAAGGTGGTTGATGGAGCCGCCCTTATGTCGGGGCTGTTGTCGTCGTGTCCTCGAGTTGGACGTAATGACTCGACGGCCGGAAATTACCCGGTTGCCGTCAGCGTGGCTCGTGGCACGCAATGTGGTTGCTTTTTGCCGCTCAGTCATCGCCGCCACCATTTTGCCGCCACCACTTTGTCGCCACCACTTGCTGCCGTTGTCACCGAGTGATGTTGAACGCGGCATCAGTTAGCGGCTGAACGCGCGGGCGGATGATAAATGCCCTCCGTGTTTTTGTGGGTATCGACTGCTGTGAGCCTACATGTGGCCTGTGTGTATGCATGCATGTGTGTGTGCTTGTGTGTGTGTGTGCGTATGACAGCTGCTTTTGACGTCTGTGTTGTGAGCCTGTGTTCTTTCTGCCTTCTGCACTCTATGCGTGTGCGTGTGTGTGTGCGTGTGTGTTCTACTATCTCCAAATCGCAGCATTTTTCACAGCATGAGTGTGAGCGTTTTTGCCGGCAACGTCCGTCGCGGCCTCTATGCCACCATGCATCCTTGCACGTGCAGGGTCTTGCCGCAGCAGAGACATATGCCGCTTGTGCAACGGGCATTAACCTGATAGTGCGCCGTAATCACATTCATTACCGGTTGTGTGGCATTGTCAGCTCTTGCTGGTTAGTTAAACCTGGTTAATGATATACATCAAAGGTCCTCAATCCTGAACTCATGACGTGTCTCTTATAGTCTAGTATAGTTCTAGTCAGATGTCACCCGCATAACGTTGTTGATGCATTTTTGTCGTTCTTATTTCCAAAGGAACCCGCGTCTGCATACGTTTTTATTATTTCAGTTTGTCTTCACATTTCACCTTGTCGGCTGATATTCTTGCAGACCTTGCTTTGTTTACGCCGGCGTCCTATCCATACATCTCGCTTATCTCACCATCTTGCTCTTGGGCCGTTTTCCCACGCCGCGTGTATGTGGGTGTGTTTACTGCTAGCGTTCAGCTCGCAGCGTGGCTGTGTTCAACAAATGAAGACGACGTTGTTGCATTGATTGCTTCGTCCGTTTTTGCTGCTCTCTCATTGTCTCGCCTGAGTTGTGCTTGGTTTTTTTTAGCTGGGCTTTCATGTTCGTCTGAATAGACGATGTGGGTGTGTGTGTGTGTGTTCTTGCGTCTGTGTTTATGTGTGTATATATATATATATATATATATATATATATATATATATATATATATATATATATATATATATATATATATATATATATATATATATATATATATATATATATATATGGGTGGTATATACGCTTTAATTTTGTTCCATTCCATTCAGTTTCACTTATTTTCTTTTAGGTCAGGTAGGTTTTGGCGTCATTTGCCCAATAGTCTTCCAGCTGTCGATCATATCGGATAATTCACACCGACAAGACGCCGTTGAAAGCTTATGATGGTGTTAATAACGAAAATCGGTCTTAAATACCGCATCTGATCTAACATGAATCCGTGTTGATAGTATGGAAAATGTTACTCCTTAGATGTGTTATCTAATTCAAGGGTGTGTAACCTTTTGATTCCCCACTTTTTAATGAGTTAACTCTTTATTTTCCCCAAGTGCACTGAGAAATCCAATAATTTTAGTTGTTTCACCGAATGAAATGTCAGGAAGTCACTAGAAATGAAAGTTAACGAATCGCAAATGATAGAAACATACATTTGACCTTTAAATCTCCACTTGGCATCCTCTCCATTCCCCACCAGCGGAAAATTTCCCATAGGTTAAGGACCACTACTCTAATAGTTTTCCTATACCTGTTGATGTTGGTCTGGGTCTTCACATCATGTGAACGTCCAGCCGTCACTAACTGTCGTTTGTTAGTTGAGCTTTCTCCAAGTCGGGCAGCAGTAGTCCAGCAAGTGTCATCGTCGCTAGCCGTCGCTAGCCGTCGCAACGCTTCACAGGAATGTGCACGCAATCCAGATGAACGCAGCGTGACCCACCTGGCGCACTCAATCAACGTCACGCATTGCCAGTGATGAATGCATGTGAATTTATGCGTGTATGTGTGTATGTCTGCGTTCCATTCTACGCTGCACTGGTTCACTATGCACTTTTTGTGCGTTTTATTAGAACAAGTTTTGATGATCGATTATACAAGGCAGTGGCAATGCCAATCTAGCGCTAGCTTCTAGCATTCTAGCTTCTCTAGCACGTCCGCTCCCACTCGTGTTTTTCTCATATGTTTGGGTGTTACGTGTGGCGATGTCTCTTTTTACATTTACACGAAAGACTGGATGGATGAATTTCCTTAATTTGTGGGTTCTCGGATTCCGTTATTGTGTTGTTGAGTGAGAAATGTGACGTGTGCTGATAACATGAAGTTTGATCCTATAAATTAAATTGTTTTTGCTGAAATAATATTTCTATTCATTGTGGCATTCTAAAGACGTTGTTTCCGACTACAAGCAAGTTAGGATCGATTACAAATATTTTTTTCCGGAATTTCTCTTAGAATATTACTTTAGAATATTATTATAGTGTTAACTTACCTCGTATCCGTGATTTCTTTGTATTGAATTTGTTAATGCTGTAATACGAATCAGAATATGCATTTATCCACTTGATTTCTCTATCATTACACATGATTTCGTTTGAAAGAGCTAGTTTTTGTGGCTAGGTCAAAGCTCATATTGAGCATGTTTTGCAATGCACACCTCGTGGGTTTGGATCAAGATTGCTCTTTTCAATGGACGATTCTGAGCTTGGTTATAACGTTTTATGATTCTTTTCGATAAAAGCAGTTTTTGGAACGATATGCTCAAAAGTGTCTGTCGTAAAATCTGTCTGCAAACATCATGTATTTCTGTTTCTAGACGTGCTAACATGTTGTTTGTTTGTGTGTTCACAGGGACAGGATAATGCGGTTGGACTCATTCAACATAAGCCAAACGGATTGCAAGGTGAGATGTCTGGTTGTTTTTTGCCCTTGAAATCGAGTATTTCTTCCTGACTAACAATGTCCTAATATTTATTCAATTCATTTTCTCATTGCGACTCTGGGTTTGAGCGACACGGCAAATTTGTCCTGGGCCAGTAGCCAGCAGTTTTTGCTCATAATTCTCATTGTTGTTAATGTCAGTTATGTCAATAAAAAGTTTGTTCACGTTGAAGGTGATGTGAGTTTTACACACCGTCCATGTTTTCCCACCCTACCAGCGGCCTTTGCTCTGGAACCTTGTTTTATAACTCGATTTTTTTGCGCAAGTGGGCGTGTGATTATGCTGGAGTATGCTGAGCCATACCTCCGGTATACCATCGCGTGAACATCAATCACCCTGCCAGATTCACTGGTCACTGGCAGCGCAGACCTGGGAATGTCCACTGGGAATGCAGACTGAGAATTCTTGCTTGTGTCTGTGTGTGCATGTGCGCGTGTCGGAGAATGTGCTTCTGATATTCTTCACGATTCTACTAGCGATGGCTTAGTTTGGATTAATGCTGTTTTCTTAAATTCTATTTGACGTGATTTTATGCACGGCCACATTATTAAAAACGTGAATTTACTATTATTTTTGATACGATAATAATGTTTGCATCCACAGTGTTTAGGACACGTCTCAGTGGATATTCGAATTGGTTGCTGGAGGGTATTGGTGGTCAGCTTCTTTAAAATCAGTATAAACCTTCAAACTTAACCACTATAAACCAACAAACTTGAGTATGCTTTGGGCTTGCCTATTTTCTGTTTGATATTTAGCATAGTATACACCTATTCCTTTGGTGCACGTCGACCAGGATATCTATGCTTCCTGCCGGTCCATTTTTCGATTGGAATGAAGATTATTGAGGTTTGTGATTAATTTATAGGAATGGTAGGGCTCTCGTGTCGTGTTGATCTGTACAGTTTCGCCAGCAACAGTGGTATTCAAGCGAGTGCCTGCTACTGTAGTGATTAGCAGGATGGCATTGGAACGTCACAATTTAACTGACTTCAAGGCTGAATGTGTGGCTGTTAGCCAAAAGCAATAAAGGCTGCTGGAATCCAGTATTCAGAATAAGAGAAATTGTATTAATTAATCAGTTGATAGTAATGAATTCACGGATATCTCTGATGATTTAATTGTAGATATATTGGGTGTGGTAATTTTGGAATTCGTTATCTCGTTCTTCAGTGCCGAACAATACGGTCCATATTGAATGAATTCATTCTGCCGACCATCGAATAGAAGAGTTTTGGAAGACGAATGGAAGCCGTTTATAGCTCCGTAAATGCGGATTGAGACTATCTGGACCATGGCACTGCAATTCCTCACATGCTACTGGAAATTATTGTTCACATTTAGTGTCCGGTCATGTGCCGTCAGCTGTAGTTCTACATGCTTCTTATTTAGGTGTGAAAGTGCTATTTGGAGATCAAAAACTCAAGCAAAAGAAGCCATGTGAGAATTTACCACCAAATCCTGCTGCCGCTGATATTCTGAGCTGAATATAGTCGAAAATAGACGACGACATCGAAACCAAGTTTGTTCTTCCTATAAGTGTATTGGCGCGTATCAAGTAATGTACTAAGTGTATAAGTGTATTCCTATCAGTGTATTGTTCTTCATATAAGTGTATAAGTGATCTGCCTACAAATATACTCGTATGTAATTAATGAACCAATAAATATGATTGAAACTGGAATAGTTCAGGTGACAACTTCTTGGGAGCATGATATTGTTTCGGTTGCATAATTCAACTTCTCCTTTCCTCCATTTCATCTCCATCTTCCATTTCATTTCCGACACACATGCACTAGAATATCCATCACCCTCAATACACTCATATCCACTGAACACCTGAGCATGTGCACCCCACGCACACACGTACTCATGTATACACTAGCACTTGTGATGGTGGTCAATCGGAGAGCTCATATCATCCGAAGAATCACTTGACACATTGGCGCCCGGAGTGAAAGGGGCAACGTTCGTGAAGGTATTCGAACGCGACGTATGACGGATGTACCAGACAGTGCGGCAGACAATATGTGTGTGCGTGTGTGTGTGACACTTGTCGTAGCTGGTTCGTCACACGTGACATCGATACACCGGTCGTCGTTTTTCCAACATCGCCAAAAACTTGTCTGGCCACACATGGCTGACACCGGACACGGATATATACGTGTGTGTGTAGACTTATGTTGGTTGCTCACGCGTCTCCAACAGAAAATGATGCATCATGTGCCATGTTGGACATGAGGCTCCAAGTATCGCAACGAATCTTATGAATTATGTATTGACTTATCTCAATGGCTCTACATCTAAGTGAAAATACAATGGGAAATGTAAAAGAATTTCGGCTTTGTACTTGAATTCGTCATTTTTCAGTATCCAAATGACTATTCAGGTTTATTTCAAGCCTATATGGAAGATCTGCCAGTGTATCTGTTTTTCCGGGACTGTTCATCTGGGAGATTTTCCACATTTAATTCTTGCTTTTGTATTTTACGCCAGCAGGGTTTTTTGCGGGGTGAAAGACTAATGGGGTTGTGAGCGAGTGCAATGTGCATGCGCTTGCGCTTTTTGTCGTTCTTATAGTCGCCGGCTGGTGGCACACTGTTTTCCCCTGCCGTCCGTCGTGAAATCCTATCACGCAGGATTAGCTTGCCGCCAAATCCTTCTGTTTTTGTGTGACAAGTTAAATGCCATCTCAAGTGTTTGAGTGTGCGCACAATTCATGTTGTGCCTTTTCTCTCGCTTCCCATCTTTTCTTCCTTCGTTTTATACATTGTATATACAGTGTACTATGGATGTACGAGATTTGGGTTATTTTTTCACAAAAAAGACCCAAAAATCTTCGGGAGGCAAGAGTCGACGAAGTCAAAAATAAAAATAATTGTCATATTTAGTATATTTAGACCATGGGGAATTGGAAAACATCCATTGACATAGATTTGAGAAAACAACTAATTTTGAATATTTCTTATGTTGTATTATATCCAGTTGTGTACTGTACTTTTCGTTTAGCTCTACCAGTTGTGTGATGTGCGATTATTCTGAACCACGCTGTAACGTGTTTGTATTTGCAGAAGGATTCGCTGCTGTTGGAGCCGGAGACGTCATACATCAGCGAGTGTTTGTCGAAGGGGAAAAACCAGGTAAGACGCTGCGGACGCTCTGATATGTACACATTGGACTACATTAGTTGTGTCGCTACTGAGAGCGCTAGATTTTAGTGCTTACTTGTGTTTTATCTTGGAAACTATGCTGTTTTTCCTTGTTTGGTTAGGTAGAGTTAAGTTAGGTTTGTTAGGCTAGGTTAGACTTACAGAACATTTGTCCTTTACAGAGAAGAACTAGTACCAAGTATCATGAATATAGTAAAGCCTTAGAAAGGTTTTTGCTGTGCCTCAAATAAGTAATCTACCGGAATATTAGCAAATATACAATTTTATAGAAAGCTATTTTACTGACTTCAAACGATAAATCAAGTGAATGTGACGCGTTTATTTGCGGGATTAAAATGCAATAAATTTAAATCATAATATGATTCATATGAAGAGTATGCTACTAATGTTTTGCGCCCTTTTTGTTTATATTTTTGCGTAGATATATTCTGGTATATTCTCTCAGCTGAGTGGCATCTTATGTGTTGTGTAGTGTTCTATTTTGACGGCGTGAACTGCCTTGTTGAGCCCATTAGTGAGCACATTTGGCTGTAATCGGACATTTGGCAGCGAAGGCACGCCGTTGCACTTTCATCCACTTATTCTGGTCAATTTCATTCCAACTCTCACACACACACACACATGCATACATACACATGCTTACACACACATGCATACACACATATACTTACACACACGCATTTCTCACAAAGGACACGCACTAGCGCTGTTATCGTGGTGCAATTATTTTTGGTTATATTTTGTTCATAGCGCGCAGATGAAGCAACAATTTCATTCTGAATTGTTGCGCCTATTAACGGCTTTTTAATTCCTTACATCCATCTGTTATCATCGATCAGATTGGCTGTCATATTTTCTATCTCTAATTATTTTTCGTTCAGTGCAAGAATGATTGGAATTGTAAGCATTTTTGTGCTTGGAAGAATTTCGCTGATCAATTTTTCCTCTACTCTCAATGATCTCCCGAATGTAATACGTCTTCTTTGACCTGTCAATAAGTTCTACGAATATTAGGTCTACTATTTGGTTACTGGTGACCATAGCTAAGGGCTAATTTGTCGACCTTGAGCGTGCTTTCGGAGGCGATATTATATTTCATATCGGACGCGGCACAGGTGAGCCATTCATAGCTGACATCTTTGTGTCACAGCCAACTTTGACGGGCCTGTTGACGTTTCTTGCTCGAAGGCATGCTCAAGTTCGTTTGCCGGTCGTATTCTCTGCAACAATGCATTATCGACTATCCTGAAAGGCCATTAGCGCTCGGCAGATGGAAGAGCGAACGCGAGCTGCGTGTTTCAATGGAAAACCGTTTTTTGCAACATTGGCTACAACTTTGCTTTGTTATTGATTCCAAGAAATGCTAGCCTCGGCTAATGTGCATTTTTCAGTCTCTGTTCTCATTTCCAGCAGAATCCTGCATTTTTCCCGATATCATTTGGGGATGTTTGAGTCTTGATGTTTCTTGATCGTGGTTTTTTCTTCATAGCTTAAATGCATGTCACAGTATATAAGCGGAATGTTTTGCTAGTCCCCAGTTTGTCTTATTTGTATTGGAATTAATGTTTTTTATTCATATTTTGTATAGTATGGACAATTTCAACACATTGTACGTTTTCTTTTATCGCATAATTGCCGTCTAATGGCTTAATTTCATCTAATTGAAAAGCGAATATGCTTACTAGCTAGATAATCAGACGGAACATAAATTTTTGCAGTGACGTCGTTTATTTTTGGATCACCAAGGGTTTCCTATACTGAATAAAATAACTACGCGCTTCAGACTACAGTACGAGCATACACAATGATATACACACAACATGCTTTGCATATTCAACATGAAATATTCATGCGAGTCTGTGTGTGTGTGTGTTGGGTGGGTGTATGTATGTATGTGTGTGTGTGTTTGGTGGGTGTGTGTGTGTGTGTTGGGTGTGTTGGGTGTGTGTGTTGGGTGTGTTTTACTGCTTCCATTGAGCATGTGGCGTGTTTTCCGGACGCTGCTTCACTGATCCTCGTGTATGACTGCGTGTGCATGTGTGTGTGTGTGTGTGTGTGTGTGTGTGTGTGTGCGAGCTACATCTACACACACACACACACACACACACACACACACACACATACACACATACACACATGAGAAGCCCAGCGGGTATTGTCCTCTTAGGGTAGATGCATTCCGAACCTCACAAACATAACACACACATGCTTGCACGTGTGCGCTCGTGTGTATATGCATGTATATGTATATATATATATATGTGTGTGTGTGTGTGTGTGTGTGTGTGTGTGTGTGTGCGGAAGTCCGGTCGAGCGGCAGTTTGGCACGGATTGTGTCGGCTCGTTTGGTCGCCTGTGACGGATATGAGTCGTGCTGTTTGGCTGGTAACTGAGTAGTCGTTGTGTGATACTAGCCCCAGCACGGAACGTGTGCACTGTGTGTGTGTGTGGGTGTGTGTGTGTGTGTGTGTCTATGTGTGTATCCATAGCTCTTGGGATATGGGAACCAAAGGCCGGGAGTCTGGGACTTATGGGTACTGGTATCAATTATCAATGGTTTATAAATAATAACATTATCAATATGGCGTGGTTTTTTCCTAGTAATCTTTATTTAAAGTACAGTAAATTGGAGCGATTTAAATACTCGTGGGTCTGGAATACATACTTGTAGATAATAGGATTTGTGACAATTGTTTCAAAAGTCAATTACAGTGATCATATTCGACAATCCATTCGGGGGTATGGAACCATGAGAAGGACAGATCGTGCACAGTGGCGTAGCTATGCTATCTGCCGCCAGGGGGCGGTAGATTTAGTTGGCGTTCCTGCAATGTATTCTTGCAAGTCACAAGAGACTGAGCTCTTCAACACCACTGTAAGGGAATTAGCAACTACAGATGTGGATTTACCTGAAAAGGCGGATCTCTTATAATAGTGCATGCTTCCAGTCATCTCAATCCATCTTGCTTTCATTCTGCTCCTAGGTGTTTGAGGTTAGATCAGCAAATATGCAACAGTATATTGAGAAATTCGAATCAGATATAACGATAATTCAGCGTGTTCAGCAGCTTTTCAGTCCACTCTTGAAATGCCTCCCGGTTCGTACCGCCAGGTCTGGTATTCTTTCTGGTTTCACTTGTGGTATGACATATTGTTCATGAATACATTCGGCACACACACACACACACAAACATACACACATGTTTGTGAGTGTGTGTGCTTATTTATGTCGGATGTGGGCAACATGGTATTGCTTGTTTCATGCGGAAATGATGAGTAGACACGCACTGACAGACTTGCACTCGTGAAAAGTATCTGCGTGTCTGTGTGTACTGTGGTTTCACACCAGTTTTTACACATTGGAACATTGGGTCTGGTTGCATCCGGCACAACCTCGGCCTACACTTATTCCTGGTCCTTTCGCTCACACACTGACACACACTGACACACACACACACACACACACACACACACACACACACACACACACACACACACACACACACACACACACACACACACACACACACACACAGACACACAGACACACACACACACACACACACACACACACACACACACACACACACACACACACACACACACACACACACACACACACACACTGACACACACACACACACACAGACACATACCCACACTTTTGTGTAGGTATTTCGGTTTAAATCAGGATTATTCAACTGCATGTATGACCACTACGTCATAGAACGTGTTCTTGTAGGAAAGAATACTTGATCTATGATCTTATGCTAGACATGTTAGGATGTTCAGCGTGGTATTTATCAGTGAGTATGCTGGATGTTTGATGGTCTATTGCCGATCTAGTTCCCGAGTAGCTAGTCAATGGATCAGCCGCTCATGCGCTATGATGCCAAAGGTTCTCGGTTCGAACCTCAACCCGTTTGTTTTCTTTAAAATCAATTCGGTCTACCGCGAGTTACCGCTGTAGATCATGGCTCACAGCGGGCTTGACATATAGTTTCGACAGGCTGGGTTATGATTGAAATTCCAATGACAAAAACTCAACTATTGTCAAATATGAGTATCCACTTAAGCTTGCGTTGTGTATGAGTGTTTTGGAAATGTATTCGAATCGACATACAAGTGTAAAGATATTGATTTTGAGCTTGGTTGTCGTGAATTGCTTGATATTTTTTGCTTGATACTTGAACATATGTATTTATTTACATACATGCATACATTTGATCTTTTTCCTTTGATGAAGGCAGATATTCTACATTACAAACCTTCATTGATATTGCATACAGGAAGAGTATGCTGCATGATGCATGTTGATCGGTACGAATCGGCCAGGAAAATATCATCGACACTTTTCTATCAGCGGTTAACCGTGGTCAGTGATTGTGTATCGCCGGGTGTAAGGAGCATGGATTTGAAATTGGACACGCGCTTTATCAAGCAGCGCACAAATACGTTGCAATTTCTGTGGACGAAAACACACATTAGCCAATACATACACACACATCCATATTGGTCTGTTGTTTACACTGGCGGTAATGGAGCGCGCCAAGCTGGTAATCCACTCGGGGAAACATTAATCTTGCTGCCAATGTACTTTCGAAGGCAAACAATCTTTGTCTACCAGCACACAAACACACACACATACACACACACACACACATACACACATGCAGATGCAACATGCTTACATGGGATCACCAGCGATGCACATGCGAGGGGATCGTAGCAATGGTGAAATCTCCCTTGTAGCCTACGTGAGGGGACTAAGACGTCACCATATGTAGCTGCTGCTTCAAGAGGTGTTCTGTGTTTGTTTCCGCTTGTGTTGGCGTGTAATTGTGTGTGTGTGTGTGTGCGTGTGTGTGTGTGTGCGTGTGTGTGTGTGTTTGCTTGTGTGCGTATGTGCTGGTAGCTATTTGCTCACTGTGTAATTGTACCCTTCGTCGTCCGATTCCGTACACCTCACTCCATGCACTTAGCGTCCGTTGCTTTGAGTAATGTGCTGTCCCCGTCGGCAGGTCAGCGCATGACCGTGTGTATGTATAGTTGAGTGTATGAGAGACGGGATGTCACAGCTACTTGGTGAAAATATTGCTGATTCGGTCGTCTATGACAGTTGCTGATGCACATCTCGAGTGTGTGTGTGTGTGGGTGTATGTATGTCTAGGGGTGCCGTGAGTGGTTTTCGTAGGGCCAATGTTGGGGTAATGAGGTCTGTTACTCTGCTGGCGACACCACTATTACTCACACATACACACATACACACACACACACGCACAAACATACACAGATACACGTTCATACGCTCTCACAGACACACATCCGCATATGCGCTTAGGGCATACTGTACCGCATGCGTACGTGTGAGGCGGTACAGTATGCACTCTAAACCAGGCATATGCAATAAAGGCAGCAGTTTGTGTTGGCTAAATAATTCCTTACTGACGAATGCTTCAACATCTATAGACACCGATAATATAAGGTGAAATAGGAGTAAATTAAATATTTTTATTTATACTCAAATTAAAATTTTCCTTATGTCTTTTTGCTAATTCTTGTTTGTGTATATGATCGTGTATTTTTCTACCAGCTGCTCAATTTAGTTGTCTGCTTAATTGAATATCACAATCTAGCACTGTACGCTTGTGACTGCCAAGCAGTGGCGGCGCCAAGGGGGGCTTGGGGGAGCTGGAACCCCCCAAAAATATGCCAAGCCCTCCCTAAACCCCCCAAATCATAATCATGACATTATAGTTTCTTACCACTGTAAATGAAGTCCTTGTAATTATGGTTCAAGTTCTAGGACTGAATCAGTGTACCCCAGTCCCTTATTATTATATCATAGTCAGCGTTCGTCCCCTCAACTTTTTTCTTAGCCCCCATTAAGCCCCCATCGGAAGAATCCTGGCGCCGCCACTGCCGCCAAGTTTTTGCAAGCGAGAGAGAGAGAGAATGGGATGAACAGGGAGCTTGTGGGAAGCGAGAATGATGTGGGCACATTGAAACGTTTGCGAGCAATTACTGCTTTGCTTGTAGTTGTGACATGCACGCAACGAAAACAGCGTTTCTCCATCTATACAGTCAATAATGTGTGTGTGTGTCTCTGTGTGTGTGTGTGTGTGTGTTTGTGTTGCTCTCACACTCTTTGTGTGTCTATTCCCGTCCTCTGTGTCTGCTGGGACAAAGCAGCCACTCGAAATGCGCTCATTTTTCTCTGTCAGTTTTTGTTGCGACAGCGCTTGCGCAATTCACGGCGAAATGGTGTCCAGCACATGCACACACACACGCGCATACATACACGCACATACACACACTCATACACGCATACACACAGAATTCCACGCGCCCTCTCGTACACGCACAAATGCACGATCACTCATTTGAATCTGAAATTATCGCAAGACTATAAGTTATGCTATTATTTTTCGCATCTTTGCTAGCAAAGAGCTGGAGTACGAATGGAACACACAACAGCTGTTCTCTCTTTAATTTAGGCGCTTAAACTATCGATTATTTCTCTCTCAATAATTTGACTAATTTGCCCATGTCTTTCTATCTTGGGCACGTGTTTTCTTGCCGGACGCGACTAGAGAGGACTGGAGAGATGGGGAGAGTGTTAGAGGCTGGGCTGCACAGTTGGAATGAGTTCTGTTTGTGTGACAATGCTCATTATTTCCGACTTACGACAGGCTAGTGTGTTCTTTGTCACTTGCTGGGCGTGTGTGTGTCTCTTCTGGCCATTTCGTTTTCAATTGCTTGTTTCATTGTGTGTGTGTGTGTGTGTGTGTGTGTGTGTGTGTGTGTGTGTGTGTGTGTGTGTGTGTGTGTGTGTGTGTATGTGTGTGCTTGCTTGTGTGTGTGTGTGTGTGTGTGTAACTGCTATGAACCTAAGTGAAGTTCTGCACGGTCGTAGCGTGGCCAGTTTTCAATCGTGTCTCGGCAACTTGCTCTATTTATTTTATCCTCCGTGCTACTGGTGTTGGCTTCCAACTTACACACTCACTCATACGCGTTAGCTGTATGTGTATGTGTGTGCGTGTGTGTGTGTTTGTACACAAACCCATGTGTATGTGCATGTGACGCCATCGCAAGCTATTTGTCCACTTTATTAGCTTTATCTTGTGTTTGTATATATCTGTGTGTGTGTGTATGTGTGTGTGTGTGCGTGGAAACTTTTCTCCTTTATCGCAGCGGACAGCTTTGATGTGTGTCGGTGTGTTGTTTTGTCCTGTTTCTATTATCTTCTCTTTGTCTACAATCCTCTTGTTTGTCTGCTTCAGTATTCTTTATCGATCGTTGTGTCTCGTGTGACAATACTGGGCTATTCTCGATATCAGCTCAATTCAAGCCTGCACAGTATTTGTTTAGATCATTTTTATTCACGCGTAGACTTCTTTCAACAGCTGTATCAAATATAAATTGAAATGATGAGTTCTTTTAAGTTTAAATTGTTTTCAAATCTATCCAGTGGTATATGATGTCTGCTTTGTTACTCAATACATATCCCAAACTCATTAATTTATGCTTCCATTCCATAAACATTGGGAAAGTTGCATAGATGACAATATAAAATAATTATTTGCTTCAATGGCTGCTTTAGTCAGAATAATTAAACATTTAGTATAGTTTGTTGCTGAAATTTTTTTATTTGTTGCATATTGATATTGTAAATATTGATATGTTTTCCTCGCATCGTTTGACTATCTTCAGCATATTTGCTTGGTCGATTAGACAAGATCAGCCGTAAGCAGTTCTGCATAATTATCAATAATTTCACCTTGTATCGTTGACATCGTGTGGCATAAACATGATCAGAAACGTGCACTTCTGAATGAATTTAATTTGCTCACATTCGTTCAAATGATAAAGAATTACAAAACAGTTCGCACGCATAAACTCACACTATACTTCTCAATTTGAACTCTGACAAATTGTGTGTGTGTGTGTGTGTGTGTTTTTTTTTCTCACAGCATTACGATTGTCGCAATCACGTGCGAGTTATTCAGCCGCTCGGGGACGGCGAGAGGTTGTACGTGTGTGGCACCAACGCTCATAGTCCCAAGGATCTTGTGATCAACGTTAGTGAGCAACTCTTGCACACGTATTCATACACGTATATACCGTAAACGCCCTACTTGAGCTGCATGTCGTTCTATTTT
>OU696570.1:12808519-12813519 GCA_916048095.2 Sacculina carcini | reverse complement strand
AAGTGCTATCTTTTCGATGGTAACTTCTGGTTGAAGATTAGAGTAACGATTGTCTGGTTTTCTCGAGCCATTTTGTATTTCTGGAGACGTCTGTTTTTGGTGATCTTGTCAGTATTGTAAGGTATGGCTCGATTTGCAGGCGAACTTGACGCATTTGCGGCGTTTCGAGTACGTGCCGGGCGTTGGTAGCGGCGTGGCCAAATGTCCGTTCGATCCGGACGACAACTCGACGGCGTTATGGGTCCGTCATGGCAATCCGGGCGACCTGCCGGCTCTCTACTCGGGAACGGTGGCCGAGTTCACCAAGGCCGATCACATCATTTTCCGTGCCGATCTCTACAACTTGACAGCTCCGGCACAGCGGCGTCCGCTGTTCCCCTTCAAGCGCACCATCAAGTACAACAGCAAATGGCTGGACAGTGAGTGTTCACACACATCTTTCTCCACCTCATTTCCCCGGCCATCCGTTGCCTTCGCACATCTACCGTCTTACATCACCTTCGTTGGACTTCCATTTTTTGCTTCTGAAAAAATCCAATCAACACCAACTTCCGTTTCCCGTCATCGTTGTTCATTTTTCATCTTTCATCGTTTCAGTTCGTGTCGACTGCCGTTTTCCATCATCCTAGTATATTGGTATTTTTCACGTTTTCCTGTTCGTATATTTTTCTTCCATAAAAACGTTGCTGGTCACGTTTTACTTCAGTTGTTGTTTATTTCAATTTTTTCCTATATATTTCCCCCTCTTTTACTTAATTCTGGTTTTATTTTGTACGCTGATTACTTTTATATTATTTATATTCTTATTCTACTCATGTGTGAGTTGCTACCTGTGCAAGGGGCGGACTACGCATATTTCTATTGGTACATGTGTATGCGTGTATGTGTGTGTGTATGCACGTGTATGTTAGCGCATGTACACCCTAAAAATCAATAGTCCATATATCGCACTATGTCTATTACCCCAGCTCTCACTCTCTCCTGGCTCCCATCCCCTACTCTCATTTCCCCTCTGTGCCAATCTGTCCATCTGTATGCATATTGACTGCGGCTAATCACCGGGCCTGCGAGATCTAATGGCGCGCACTATGTTTTCTTTCCGGAGGGCGCGTTTCTGACGCCTTCTCGTATGTGGGCGGATCAAATATTCGCCTTCCATATTATCCAGCGGGACATTTTAATAGGCGCGCGTTATGGGTGACATCGCGTTATGTCGACGAGTGCATCGACATCAGAATAGCGGAGGCTTGGAAAATGCAGGCCTCAAATTGATAAAAATTCTAATTTATTAGACCTAGTCTGTTGTTGGAACTGCATTGCTACCGATGCTTCGTGCATCTAAATGGGTGATTCAACTGTTAATTTCTCGAGTGTTAACTCTATGATGTGCGTGCATCTTTACCGGCTCCAGAACCGATGCCTGGTCTTATGGGCCGCCTCCGAAGGCACTACTCGGGCCCCCATTATATATCAAACACCATTATAACAGAGGTCCAACAGAGGCAAAATGCGGTTACGAGCAGCCCCTCGGTCTTCATTAAGCTGGACACTTTTATGTGCTACTTTATGACAAATTTTAATATCATTCCTCAACACTCGAGATCTTCCGTGTCGTGGGGTTCGGGAGGGGGGACGGGTAGAGCGGTTGCTACGACTCTGATTTAAATCATGATTAGCAGAAGACCGCGCTTGCACTGGCTTTATTGATACGACTCGCATTGCAAACGCCATTGCATCGCCGCCGCCGCACCAAATGGCTCGCAATTTACGGTCACCTCGCTGTGTGTGTGTGTGTGTGTGTGTGTGTGTGTTTGCTCATTGCCTGCTGTTGCGTACTCCATACCATATCTCCTCGTTTTCAATATTCCAACCAATTGCAGTTCGCTGCTGTCAATCTATCGTTTGTGTGCTATCTGCTTTGTAATCTATCTGCTTCTATCATTTGTGTGCCTGTGTGCGTGTGTGTGTGTATGTATGGATGTGTGTGTGTTTATGTGCGCGTGTGTGTGTGTGTTTATGTGTGTGTGCGTGTGTGTGTGTGTGTACTGGTGTGTTATGATGCGCTCCATCAGTTGTCACATTTCCGGCGGACGGAGTTCAGCTAGCTGGGTGTGCCTCCGTTTCCGCTAGTGTCACAACACACACACACACACACATACACAAAACACACTTACACACAGACAGACAGACAGACAGGCAGTGTGTGTGTGTGTGTGTGAATCGGCGTGGAATTACATGGAGGGCAAAAAGACAGGACGTTTCATCAGCAGTTTTCAAGTCGTGACACAGTGACAAGTTGTCATTCATTTGCCCACACTGTCATTCAATTTACCAAGCTGTCATTCAACTGTCAACACTATATTGCACGCTATTTTATCATAGACTGTGTGTTAATACTAGGGCGACAATATGTCCTCTTTTCTCAGGATTTGTCCTCTCTTTTTTGGGGTGCTGTTCGGGTTCTTTTTGTAAAATTCTTTAAATGTCCGCAGTTTTCAACATTTTGCCTAGAAAGGTCAATTGAATCATTTGGCTTAGAAAGGTCAGTTGAATCATTTGGCTTAGAAAGGTCAATTTAATCATTTGGCCTAAAAGGTCATTTATAATTAAAAGCTGTCATTTTCCGCGCGCTCGAAACTTGCATGCACTTAAGTGTCCTCTTTATGCGTGCGTACTGAGTTTCTTATCATGTGTATATGCGAATTTTATTTTCCCATTATTATTTCAGGTCTTATTCTTACCATTATTTGTCTTGATCTGAATCTTAGTTCTTATTCACAATACACATGTGTTGTGTTGTCGAGACATTGGCTGGTGATATCAAAATTGTGTTTCATATATTTTTCTCGCGTAATTGGATGAATTCTTATCTTCTGAGTGAATTATTCTGTATTTTCCTGCAATTTTTTACATTCTTTTTTAAATATTTTTCTCATGACTGTAGCTTTTTATGTGTTTTCTTCACTTCCTGCTTTTATACGCCTATGTCTGTCTGTGTGCAGGTATGTGTTCTCTGCCAGTCAACATACATACAGAGATAACTTTCAATTATGGCCATAGATCACAATTTTCCCGTGAGCAATAGTATTGGGGCAGCCTATGGCTGTATAGCTTATGTATGTATGAATGAAATCGGCATTGTGCAGCATGTATGTGTATGTGTGTCCATTGCAGATATTGATCAGGTGTTACTTGACTCATTCACTTCATATGCCTAATTCTCGTGTGTGTGTGTGTGTGTGTGTGAGCGCGTGCTTACACTCATAATGCGGTAATTTGGACGCTCATAAAATGGCTAGTTAACACTCTGGCTGGTGCAATAATTACCTGGCGGATGCCTTGACCTGTATTCACATACACACACACACACGCACACGCACACACACACGCGTGGTTGATGGTGTTAGCTAATTAATACGACGCCACATCAACACGATATGGCTTTTTGAGTGCAGTGGCGTGTTTTTTGTCCAGTCAGCTTTCTCTTTCACACTTGTAGGTGGTGGTGGTCGCGGTTGCTATGCGCCAGCTAATGACAGTGCATTTTTACAGTCTAGCTAATTTGCATATTGTATGTCATGAGGGTGGCTGTGGCGATTAGTTTATCAGTGGGTCGATTTTTTACTTTTATTTCTTTTTGTCAGTCTAATTGTATACAATCGATCGACATTTTCATATACGAACTCTACTATGGATTTGTGCTACATGATAATCCATATATATCCCACTTATATACTTGTTTTATTCCTGTCTGCTTTGGGACGTCATTCAAATGCCCTATTATTTCCCACCTTTCGCATAGTTTGCGCGTTTTTGTAGAGAGTTCTTGTATGGAAAACTGGAACTATACGAACTATAATATAATCACGAGTAAAGTCGAAGAACCATGTATGTCAAAGTAATTTTGAGACTAGACATTGTAGGGTGTTGATTGTATTTCTGCCATTTGTTTTATCTTTTTTGTTTTTCGTCAATATGAATGAAGTACTTTTGATGCTGCGCTAGATAGGATATGTTATTGTGGTTTTGTCATACTTTATCCTGTTGTATTGCGGTTTCGTCAGCCTTTTTAGTTAATTTGGATTTAAGAGTATGATTATTTTTACATGCGACTTTGTGTGTGTGTGTGTGTACAGAGCCCAATTTTGTCGCTTCGTACGATATCGGCGAGTATGTGTACTTCTTTTTCCGCGAAACTGCGCTGGAGTACATCAACTGCGGAAAGGCCATCTACTCGAGGTGAGTGCCGGAGACATCATCCACTTGTGCTCTTGGCTTGTTTATGTATGAATTGCAACCATTCAGTCAGTGTAGATGGGCTCGAATTTAACTCTATTAGCTATGACGGCATCAACTCTGTGAGGCTGATGCGATATCTGGACAATATGTCCACTGTACAAATTATACCAAAGCTTCAACTTAACATCCGACCATTGAGCTGACCGTTGTAATTTGCCAGATGAGGTGATGGTTTGTGTAAACATCTGTATTGTCATGTCTGATCGTTTTTCCTGGTGTGTATCGTCGCGTTTGCGTGTGGTCTCCTGTTTGATGACTGATTGAGTTTGCACTTCATTAACACCGCAATGATTCTTGAGCTCGTCTTATATGATTGATCAGTGATTCTAACTAGCCGCCCAGGCAGTGGCGATCCCAGGGAGGGGGCTTGGATAGGCTGAAATCCCCCAAAAGTGTAACAACCCCCTCCTGAGCCCCCCAAATCATGACCACATTTTGAGAGTAGTTCGCCATTTTTAGTCACTTCCCCGCATCTTTTTCTTTAGCCCCACCTCAGCCCAACTACCGGAACAATTCTGGCGCCGCCACTGCGTCCAGATGATATCCCGAAAATTCTCACTTGAACGATCACGAGTGATTCGGCGGAGGAAAGATCTGTAGATGTAAAGATTGAGTAAACTTACGTCAAAGTCGCAGTCAACCCAGTATATGATACCACGTATCCTATAGTACGGTGTTTCTTAACGTGGGCCATTGCAAGA
>OU696570.1:12796019-12806019 GCA_916048095.2 Sacculina carcini | reverse complement strand
AACGGTGAAGCATAATTTAAACTGAATTACCGCCGACACTCCCCCATGAACACACACACACACACACACACACACACACACACACACACACATATATATATATATAGTCATTCGGGGCAAATGACGATCGTTTTCATTAACATCTAACCAGCGCTTATACTAATGACGATAGCAAAATATACTAAGTACCAAATAGTGTGTTGGTACACTGTGCTTCTATCCCCGTATTGAAAGCTTTTGAAAATTTTGTTTTTTTAAATAGAGATCGAATTTAGTGGTGCGATCGTCATTTACCCCAGTGGGGTAAATGACGATTTTCGTAGGGTAATTAACGATCGATCCGTAATTCGTTAATTTGAAGGTAATTTGACATTCTAGATGATAGATAAAGACAGAAATTATCAACTAAATATATTCAAACGAAAAACAAAGATGAACTAGCTCACATTACAATGCTAGCTTATTTAGCCTGGCCTCAAGGCTGATACATAATACATTCTACGAAAAGAAGTGTTTTCTTCCGTTATAGCATGGTTTCAATGCCATCTCTCAGCAGGTCTTCCAGAGATAACTCACTGGATGTATTTGCTTCAGTTATTGCGACACTGTTGAGGCCGAGTCCTCATCATCCCCTTTCGACTTTCTCTTTTTCACTTTTGCCTTTTTCTTTTGTTATTCCTTGCTAGACTTCTCAGTTTGAGTAGGAGCTCCCTACTTGCGAAGTCTTGTCTTAGACTTGTTCATCTCTGCAATCTTTTGGTGGCAATTCTCATCAGTTATAACAGCTCATGGGAATGACTCTCCTCTTTTTTTGTGAGGGGGTCGCACGACGTCCTCTGGAGTGTAGGACAGTCTCTATGCAAGCCAAGTGAAGTTGTTTGCATGACCGCCGCGGTATTCTAGTCGACTATGGCTCCTGGCGGGCTCCGCGAAGTGCATTTCCTCAAAGTAATGTAAGACGTCGTCGCACGTGGTGCACCACGGGGCAATTGACGATCGCTATAGGGGTAAATAGAAATCGGGGATGGGGCATATTACGATCGGTGTGGGGCAATTGACGATCGCTACACTGATCGTCAATTACCCCCACACCGATCGTAATATGCCCCACTTTCAGAATGATGTGGTGTCTTTAATACTTGCATATAAATGCTATGGAAGAGATAGCTATAGCCAATTGCCCCAGTTTCTTGAAGCGATCGCGAATTGCCCCCAAAATTTGTCCATGTGGTGAATTATGACAAATTTTCTGAAACATTGCAAATGTTTTGTGCAACATGTTTTGAAAGGTTTTGGGAGAAATTGTGTCACACATTCATTTTTTAACGTTGAAAGACGATTCATACACTGAAATGACCGCAAACGATTGATCTAATAGTTTATCCACTCATTTCTTGTACATAGCGATTTCAACTCTCCTAAGGTCAAAATCATTTTTTACCCCCAAAATAACCAAATCGCCATTTGCCCCAAATGACTATATATATATATATACACACACAAACACACATATGCACACATGGAACAGACAAAGGAAGTGGAAAGGCTTTTATTTGCGGTTTGAACTTTGCACTCGGCATACACCGGTACTTCATGCAAGCTTACGTGTGTGTGTGTGTACGTGTGTGTGTACGTGTACGTGTGTGTGTACGTGTACGTGTGTGTGTGCGTGTATGTATGTGTGTGTGTGTGTGTGTGTGTGTGTGTGTGTGTGTGTGTGTGTGTGTGTGCCTGCGTGTGTGTGTGTGTGTGTGTGTGTGTGACTGAACGAGAGATGATCGTGTGTGGTTGGCATGATAGAAGGATGTGCGAATTTGCGGCTAGTGTGTGTATGTATGTGTGTGTGTGTTTTGTGTCATGCACGACACACATACACACACACATACACACACACACGCACGTGTGCAACAGCACAATCACATGTGTAAAGAGACAAGCTGATTTGGATCTTAAAAATAGCATTCACTCATGATTATCATTCAAATTTATATTACAATCAAACTTCTGGTTAAAATTATTGTCTATCATGCAATTACAATCAGTTATATTATCTTGTTAAGTAAGTTAAGTTATTAGATAAGTTTGGTTTAAATATGTGCATCTTTATTGGATTTTTATTCGTTCTAAGTACAATAATTTATTGACAATTGTTTCTTTGAAATATTGTTCATATCTGACACAAACGAGAGGGCATTTATTCGACTGTGTATAACGTAGTATATTATATATCTCCTTTTATTGGCATACGGGCTGTTATAACGGGTTATACAGCCGGTATATCTACGCGAAGTTTGGTCAGACTGATGGCCCGCAGTTTTCTGTTGACAAACATCACAAAAACACGTGTGTTTTTGTTTGGCGTGTGTTTCTGTCTATGCGAGTGTATAGGCGAACAAGTGCTATTTTATTTTATATCCTTGGAACTCTATTTTCTGGCAATATTCTATCATTTTTTGACTGAAAAACTTTGATATAATTGCTGCCAATTTCTAACTTTTATCAATTTCAACATGGAATTTTTACTATGTTTTCGAGTGTATGAAAGACCAAACCATGTGAATTGCAAATGTTTTGTCAAATGTTCTGTTTCTTGTTTTGAAGATATATAGTTGAGGATATATAGCGTACCATCAGTTATATTGTCCCAAGTGATCCTAACTATAGGCGAGTGTTTTGGGCTGCAATATGCGAACGTTTGTGTAGCCGCTCCACCATGGTGATGTGCCTTGATACGCGCCTGATACAGGCAGTCATTGAACACCGCCACAGCTAGAACTTTGCGGCATTTGTGTGTGTGTGTGTGTGGGTTTGTATTTGCATTCAGAGAGCGTTAGCGTGCGCTTAAGTAAATATTCCCGCAAAGTTTAACGCCAATGAAATGACTACGAACGTGGGGACGTCTCGTGGACGATGCCGGTTATTCAGGCCTTGTTTTGGGCTTAATTTCGTGTCGTTTCATTCTGTTAGTCTCTGCACAAGAATTGGTGCGTCTTACAATGTCAATCAGCCGTGAGGAAGAAGCACGGGTCTAGACGAGCAGCCAGCTATTGTATTTGCAGTAATGGCATTTGTCTCAATAGTTCACCACCAACATTCAGCTGTTGAAATAGCTCTAAATTCAGGCATATGGAAGTTATTCTTGTCACACTTTCTTTTATGGCAATTCTTGGTCACACTTTCTTTCAGTTGTAGTTTATTTGCCACGATGATGAAATATCAGTTGAATAGTAATTATAATGTTTTGAATTGTGATTAGTAGTAGGTTGACGCTCTACCTTTTAGCTGTATTTGTGAACAATGGTTGTACTCTGTGAAACAACTTGTGAAAATCGGACAAGTTGTTTTATAAAACAGCAGTTAATTTAACCTAACCTAACCTATGTGTGTGTGTATGTGTATACAGTTGTTTCTGTTATTTTTAATAAAGATTTGTATCATTCATTTACTCCTGCACACACGCACACACCCATACACACACACACACACACACACACACACACACACATGGTTTTGCTACGGCGGGTATATGGTGCCTAATGTGTCGCGTTTATGGTGCGTATAATGGACATATGTGTGTGTGTGTGTGTGTGTGTGTGTGTGTGTGTGTGTGTGTGTGTGTGTGTGTGTGTGTGTGTGTGTGTGTGTGTGTGTGTGTGTGTGTGTGTGTGTGTGTGTGTGTGACGAATGATGGGTGACTTTGGAGGGGAGTCTGGATCAGGCATAATGCCGACCTGTTTGTATGTGTGTATATATGTATATATGTGTTTGTATGTGTGTGTGTGTGTGTACGTGGGTCACTTGGGTTTGAATCTACCATCAATATACCTATCACAAGCACATGCATGCACACACAGACACGCACACACACACACATATATCCACACATACACGCTTACGCAAACACGGAGGCACACATATATATATACACACGCACGCACATGGGCAAATGAAACAATTGCTACCAGCTGCGTGTCCCCCCCCCTCATACCCCTCCCCTCTCCCTTTTGGGGGTGAACTTCCCTTTCTGTATGCATCAGTCAGATAGTATGTTCAATTTTGCGTTGTTGTTGACACCACTGACACGACACCACTGACACGACACCACTGACGTGCCACCACTGACACGACATCACTGACACGACATCACTGACACGACATCACTGACACGACATCACTGACACGACATCACTGACACGACATCACTGACACGACATCACTGACACGACACCACTGACACGACATCACTGACACGACATCACTGACACGAAATCACTGACACGACACCACTGACACGGCATCACTGACGCGACATCACTGACACGACACCACTGACACGACACGACACCACTGACACGACATCACTGACGCGACATCACTGACACGACATCACTGACACGACATCACTGACACGACACCACTGTCACGACATCACTGACACGACACCACTGACATGCCACCACTGACGCGACACCACTGACGCGACACCACTGACACGACATCACTGACACGACACCACTGACACGACACCACTGACATGCCACCACTGACACGACACAACTGACACGACACAACTGACACGACACCACTGACACGACACCACTGACACGACACCACTGACACGACACCACTGACACCACACCACTGACACGACACCACTGACACGCCATCACTGACACGACACCACTGACACGACACCACTGACACGACATCACTGACACACCAACACTGACACGACATCACTGACACGACACCACTGACACCACACCACTGACACCACACCCTTGACACGACACCACTGACACCACACCACTGACACGACATCACTGACACGACACCACTGACACGACACCGCTGACACGACACCGCTGACACGACACCACTGACACGACACCACTGACACGACACCACTGACACGACACCACTGACACGACATCACTGACACGACATCACTGACACGACATCACTGACACGACACCACTGACACGACACCACTGACACGACATCACTGACACGCCGTCACTGACACGACACCACTGACACCACACCACTGACACGCCGTCACTGACACGACACCACTGACACCACACCACTGACACCACACCACTGACACAACACCACTGACACGACATCACTGACACGACACCACTGACACGACACCACTGACACCACATCACTGACACCACATCACTGACACCATACCACTGACACGACACCACTGACACGACAACACTGACACGACGCCACTGACACGACATCACTGACACGACATCACTGACACGACACCACTGACACCACACCACTGACACCACACCACTGACACGACACCACTGACACGACACCACTGACACCACACCACTGACACGACATCACTGACACCACACCACTGACACGACACCACTGACACGACATCACTGACACGACATCACTGACACGACATCACTGACACGACACCACTGACACGACATCACTGACACGACATCACTGACATGCCGTCACTGACACGACACCACTGACACCACACCACTGACACCACACCACTGACACCACACTACTGACACCACACCACTGACACGACACCACTGACACGACACCACTGACACGACACCACTGTCACGACATCACTGACACGACATCACTGACACGACATCACTGACACGACACCACTGACACGACATCACTGACACGACATCACTGACATGCCGTCACTGACACGACACCACTGACACCACACCACTGACACCACACCACTGACACCACACTACTGACACCACACCACTGACACGACACCACTGGCACGACACCACTGACACGACACCACTGACACGACACCACTGACACGACACCACTGACACCACACCACTGACACGACACCACTGACACGACACCACTGACACGACATCACTGACACCACACCACTGACACGACACCACTGACACGCGACCAATTTTTCGCAACTAATTTCACAGCTTGTGTCATTCTATAACTGCCGAATATTTATCATGATTTGCACGCCCATATATACTGCGCATGTTATGAGCTTGCTTGTGTGTGTATGTGTGCGTTTGCGTATGCCTGTGTGTGTGTGTGTGTGTGTGTGTAATTTCTCATGTTCTTCCAATATTGCTACTCAGCGTTTTCCCCTCACCATTTATTTCCTGTCAGTATTTCTATTAATGGTCGGTATAATTCCCTTTATAAGACGGTTGTTTAATTATCTGTGTGTGTATGTCTGTGTGTGTATGTCTGTGTGTGTCTTTGTTTGCTGATGATTGCAGTATGTAAATGCGTATGTGTGTACATGCGTACATTTGTATAAGAGTTTATTGGATACAGATTATTTTTTTCTGTATAAATATGTGTATATTATTTTGCAAGTGCATATATGTGTGTAAATGTTTACTGAGTTATATGCGGGACATACAATACTATATAATACAGCCCCTGTGAATAGTTTATACACAGTGGTACACAAGTTCTGTGATGTTTTTATAATCGATGTGCACACGCGATAACATCGAGTCAATTATTTTGATGTCGTCAACTTCATCATTTAAACACGAACACACACACACATACACCTGTCTGCCTGCATGTGTGTGCGTGTGGATGCATGCTTGAAACAGATACCCCGATAATGTCACTATCACATTTAGTATTGTAGTTGTACGTTAGTGTGTGTGTGTGTGTGTGTGTGTGTGTGTGTGTGTGTGTGTGTGTGTGTGTGTGTGTGTGTGTGTGTGTGTGTGTGTGTGTGTGTGTGTGTGTGTGTGTGTGTGAGTGTATGTGTGTGTCTGTGTTGGTTTTTATCGGTTCAGTCTGGTTGTTGGGCTGTTTTTATATCAGGTATCACGAACACACACACACACACACACACACACACACACACACACACATACACGTGACTTTTGTGTGATCTTTAAGCTGCCGCTAATCTGTAGTGTTTGCTGGTGTGTTGTTTGTGGTTAGGGTTGCGCGCGTGTGCAAGCGGGACATGGGCGGCAAGAACATTCTCGATCAGAACTGGACCACTTACATCAAGGCTCGTCTCAACTGCTCGTTGCCCGGAGAATTTCCCTTCTACTTCAACGAGATTCGTGAGTAGTGCGTTTTCATCTTATCCAGGTTAACCAGGCTGATCACAAATATACTTGTGTTTGGCATCTCAACAAGGCCGTCGTTCAGGTCAGGTCGATGTGCTGTTTAATCTTGATGAATCTTTCGTCACAGACACACATTGGTAGGCCTGAAAGATTTATATGACGGGATGGGACGATATGACGAAAAGATTAAGAATAAAGATTAAGATATAAAGATTGATATGACGGAATGGGAACCATGTGCTATTAAGGACGATACAAATGTGTTTGTGTGATATTATTCGTGATCATTTTACAAAGCAACACAGTCATCACAACTTGTTGTCGTATTTGTGTCGTAATTCGTTTTTGTAGATTATTCCAGTATTGTTTGCTACTTGAGAAACAGCGATTATTTTTAGGTATTGAATATAGATTTGGGGTTTGCGTAGTTCTCAACTGGCACAGTGGTCCCACACATTCTCGTCATTCACAAACACGCTCACACACACTATCCTGTGCGCTTCTAATGTCCTCTCCTGTACTCGAGTATTTGGAGTGTATCTGAAGGCATGTTGTGTGCGGGTTCGCTTGTACACTTGGCCTCAATGATTGGCTAGTTAGCGGCCGGTCGATAGTCGGCAGATTAGCCCGCAGATAGCCACCGCTGGTGACCGCTATCTCGTCGCTCTGTCCGAATGCACGTGAACGACCTAATCAAGGAAACAACGTCTTGTTTTGTGTCACTCAGTGGTTTCCAACTTGTGCTACACGTACCAGTAGAAGACCTCACAGGTGGTAGGCGAATATTTTCATTTTTATGAACAATGGGAGCAGGGCATGATATCCGATATGTTGTGAACAAAACAGTGACCCTCATTGACCAGCTGGTGGAGATGAAGCAGCCTTCGCATTGAGTTTTATTTTCAATTGATATATATGTTCTACTTGTAAAATTATGAATCTGATATCTGATATCTGATCGAACTGAGCTTCTATGGAACCAGGTAGTACGCAGCGACTGTATGGGGCTCCAAGTGGTACTCGATCACAAAATGGCTGGGAACCATTGGTGTAACTTAATTGCACTGCCGTCTTGGACCTCAATTCTTGATATCTGGCCAAATTTCGACCAATGCTGATGTCACCACACCTTACTACTGAGCGACAACATCAGGAAGGCCCTGTTTCCTACGCTGACGTGCTGGATAGCGCACTGAAGAGGTTGATAAACGGACCGACTTAGTGGCCACCATCACTACCAATGAGGCTTGGGAGAAGTTGATTCAAGCGACTTATGGCTCATAGTATCACTTGTTCTGGTATCCCATAGTGGTCAGTGATACAGTGTACCCCGAATATAGGAGAACCCCGGTTATAAGGGAGTATTCGGGCTCATTTTCTATACTTTACGTGTAGTTTTCCCCGGATATATTGGACTTTCTCTCCACTCCCGACAGCTCAACTCTTATATCCGGGGTACACTGTAGTCTGGTGTTTGGGCTGCATCACATAATGAATGGTGCCTGCTTTAACATACTGTGTTTCAAAGCCACGCTTTGTTTTTGTTTGTCATTGTTTTACCTTGCTCTGCTGACGTTGCTCATTCCCCGGCTGGTTAGACGGACAGCTGCTGTTTGAATATTCTGGTTCATTAATCACGCTAATTAATGCACGGTGTCGAATGACGCCGCGTTCATAAACCTGATGTGGTATCGTGCCTGTCTTATCCCCCTTTCTCTCTCACTCTCTCTCTTTCACACTCACACACTAATAACATCACCGGCACCTCAACGCTATTAGATTGGCGAAACCAATTTATTGAAGCGAAAAAAGTTACACAATTAAAGGTAAAAAACAACATGGAAATTGACATTCATCTGGCGTTTCAAAACGAGCCTAATTTTGAGTTGAGTCAAATTCGCATCCAGGCATTGCATCCTGGCAGGCATATTGCTGTACATATCACTTGTTTTGTTAAATTGCATTGTGTGTTCATTTGTGCGGAATTATGGCCCCGTCACGTTTTTCCATGCCATTACCACGTCTCTTGCCACGATATGCCACGTCTCTTGTGCATCGATATCTTCGAGTATCGTTTGCAGATTACTTATTTCTAACCACGGATTTATTGGATCCTCAAGTGTTTGGAATTAGCGTATAGTGACTGGACGTGAATACATTCTGACGTCCCTTGTTCGTTCGCTTAGTTCCATAGAAATGTTTGTTGTTGACTTGTACGAACTATTTGATCGAAAAGCCATGACACCTGACCACCATGGGATTCAACGACACGCAAACAGTTCTTACACGGCAACACAAACGTTGTCGCCACACTGTCATCACTGAATCCTCATACTTCTTGCTTTCCGAGGCAATCATGGAACATATCTCGTACTGTTTTCTTCATTCAAACAGGGAAGTGTGTCTATTTATTCGTCTCTCTGTCTGCCTGCCTCCAATAAGGTAGTCAACTGTCACGCTAGAAAGTAGATTCTACGCCGAGCTGGGTTGGTGTCAGTGGTGGTCTCGGTGATAGTCAGTAATGGCGTTGGCTATGACATTAGTGGTGGCGTCAGTGGTGCTATCAATGGAAGAGCTGATGGTGGAGTCTGTGGTGGCGCGTCTACGGAGCTCAATTGGACCATGTTGATCGAGTCACATTGGTTGTGGCGTGATTGCAGTGTGTGTGTGTGTGTGTAGCGTCTGCCATTAGTGGCACGATAGTCGATTTCTCCCGTCCTCTGTCTACTGCCCTCTTTCCACAATCTGCGTCCATTTCCTCTTGCTCTGCCGGCGCTTGGCCTGATTTCTGCCGGAGCCGTTAGCGGCTAGTGCTTTTGCCGGAGCGGACGGTCGGAACATCGATCTTGCGTCGACGTCGAGAAAGTGAGACGCTAAATACGGTAATGCACCCGTGCACG
>OU696570.1:12741019-12793519 GCA_916048095.2 Sacculina carcini | reverse complement strand
ATTAGCAAATATGTACGTTTACTCGTTTTAAGCGTTTCTTTGCAATATTGATATTTGGACATACGACCTACAGACGACAGTTCTGGAAACATTTACACGCTGTGTTGGTATTTGTCACATTGATTTTCGTTCTCGTTTGATTTCGCTCGTTGGCAGCGTGACAAGTTCTTTGCACAGATTTAGTTCATGTTTTTCTTTCACAGTTGGTTTCTCGTGATTGCTCTGCGTATGTGTGTGTGTGTGTGTGTGTGTGTGTGTTGGGTATTTTCCTGCCTGCCTGTGCTGTCGCAGAGTGGATCCTGCCACTGTATTTCTTCCATCAAAGAGTCTCTATCTAAATGCAAATATTCACCCTCCTTGGAGACCAGTAAACGTTACAGTTGGTCCCAACTTTTCCGACAGAGATGTTTCTGGCTCTTTCTTCTTGTATTTGTATATATGTGTGTGTGTGTGCTACGTTTGCATTCTTGATTTGGGTATGGCTTTCAAATGTGTCGCTACTTCTTGTGTTTGACTTGGCAACGCTACGATTGGGCGTTATTCAAATGAAGCAACGATAGTTGTTGGCCTCACTAGGCTCTGTGTTAGGCGCGCGCTGTGGCATGCATATGTCGAGTGCAAGATGACCTAATGTTGTTGCGACGTTGTAAACTACAGTATAATACAGTGGTTCCCGACCTCCTGTGGTCGCTACCCAAAGCCACTGCCCATGTCTTATTTGCGAGTTTAACGTCCACCAGTGTTGTATTTTCCCCACAGGTAATATTATATTTGATCTCGTTGTCATGGCAACAGGTGTATGTGGTGGTTTTTACTGATGCACTCAACCGAGGGAGGTTGCTTTTATAATTGACAGTTGTGGATGGTTTTCTTGTATGTCAATATGCCAATATTGGTCATTTGGCATGCATGGACGGACGCTTTGATGGCTCAGACCATGCATAACATCATTGAAGCAGTCGTAGTTGGGATTATACACCTCTAACACACACAGACACACACACATACACTCCACTACTAATTGGGCGTGTTGTGGCAGTTACGCATGCAAAGTTACACGCGCGTAAAGCTATCGAAATATCTTCACGAAATATCCACACTGATTGGCATACTTTGATCGGATTGAAATCTACCTATGAATGCGGGCGGGGATGATTGTGTCGCAGTGATATTTTTGACGTTTACTCGGCAGTCGATGCCTTGTTAGCGTAGCTGTTAGACCAGGTCATTTTGCTGAATGTTGATTCGTGGACTCACTGTGTATAGCACTGCTAGGTTTGAGTGTATAAAGTCTTTTGAATAATTTAGAACCATTCTCACACATGCAGTGTATTGGTGTAGCAACACGGTTTTCGCGCTGGGTCGATCCCAAACCCTGATGTGTTCGATTATCGATGTGTTTGCACTGGCGGTTGTTCAGATGTTCATTGATTCCCGATGTAGTCACTGAACAACGCGCTATAGTGTGATCATTACAATGCACTATTGTAGTTCTTCTGTCGCTGATGTATTTCGTTTTTTGGCAAGGACAGACCGAAGGTAATTTGTCGGAAAGTTAGGTCTTTGGCCATTTTGACGGCTTACGCGGTCCTTTTCTCAGCCCTGTCGTCTTACATGCGTGTCTGTGTGTTTGCTTGGGTGCAGGACACATTTGAGGGTCGTTTCAAAGAGCAGAGAACTTCAATGTCTGCGTGGTTGCCTGTGAGTCGATCTGCCGTGCCATCTCCTCGTCCCGGACGCTGTGTCACCAACACCCAGCAACTGCCAGGTACGATGATTGTCATTGTCAATTATTATTATTATTATTATTATTATTGACTGGAAAATCCGGTGGCATGGGGTGAGTACAAGCACTATTTCCACCATGCGGTGGTTCCATGTACCAGAAGCGCCCTAAAGATATAGATAGTTTGAGAAAAACGACTTAGTCTGCGAACCCATGCACAACCCAAGACCCTAGACCCAGAATTCAACCAGAAATAATATAGAAGGCCAACCACGCAATCACACAAGTAAAATCATCGCCAATAAACAGTTACTGTAGGTTAAACACGACAATATTTTTCAACCGAGGCATCGACAAAAAGATTTCACATGGAATGCTGATTCATTTTACAGGAGCTCCTTTCTCAACTGGTCTGCATTTATGTTTCAAGCTTGATTTCTCAACTCTTATCTTTACACCATCTGCATTTCAGATACAATCTTATATTTCACCTCATAATCTCCTGTATATCTCTACAATTCTCACTTCTCACTGTCTCTCGTATACTTCTACGTGCGTGTGTGCGTTCCGTGCGTATTCATATTGGTGTTTATGCACGTGTGTGTGTGTGTGTGTGTGTGTGTGTGTGTGTGTGTGTGTGTGTGTGTGTGTGTGTGTGAGACGCAACAGTAGCCGACAGGCATTAATCACGAGTCAATGCGGCGCTGGCCTTCTGTCTCAAAGTTTTCCTATTATCCCGACCAAGCGTCTGTTTATGTATGCTTGTGTGTGTTTACTTGTGTGACGTAATTAAATGCCGAAGCGCCGGGCAGGACAAAGTTATTCTGGTAAACATACACGTGGGGCGCATGTTGTGATAAAAACATATTGTCGTGTGCACAATGCACTCGGCAATTATGTTTGGCGTTGTAAGCAGTCACAGGTATCACTTTGTCTTCCTTGTATGTCCAGCTTCCTGGGCTGAAACATAGCTGGGTTTAGTGTGTTTTGGTGCTGCATGTTGAGGGACATGCATGTGAAATTTGACATTCCCGCAACAACTCGCGCGTGCACGCCAGCAGTCATTGAGTGTGCATTGCACTGTGCTGTTGATGTTCATTGTTTCGTCTGTGCTGTTGTGTTTGTGTGTGCAAGTGTTATTTTATGCTTCAATCAATACAGCTCTCTCCACCACGGAATCCTAGTTCACTCAGTCTTGAGTGAGTGAGTCTTGGTCTTTTAGTGTTTTTACCTTACCATGGATTTTCCTAGGTATTATTTCATTATTTGTTCATTAATACCGCATTGTTGCATTCTTGTGTTGTTGGTTGCATCTGTATATCTTGCCACATTCACATATAATAATACATAACCGGCTTCATTAGCAGGACAAGCGAGTAGTATTGTGCTGCACAGAGTCGCAAACCGCGCTGCCTCCCACATTTTTTACTCGCAATATTTTAATTTTCCCGTTCCGTTTTCGGACATGAATCAAATTATCCAGAAATGTATTCGATTGCGATCGCAGCGTGTTTGGAATGTCCTCAAAAGCTAAGAGCAGTACAAAGCCTGAGCCTGAGCAGTACTAAGCCTGAGCTAGGACATTGGACGTACAGCTATCGCCGGAAGAGATTTGAGGCGGTAGCGCTGTGCCGACTTCGTGTCGGTCACACATACAGCACCCATCACCACCTACACAACGCACAACCACAGCATGTGTGTGGTGCATGTAACGCACCTCTCTCTGTGCGACACGTCTTGGTGGAGTGTCCTAATCACGAATTGATCCGTCGCCGATTGTTTGGTCGGAATTATACTATGGACGAGATTATTGGACAGAACGCTGCTGTCATTTTTGACAGTCGGCTGTTTGCTCTCATTAAATTATTGAACTTTAGCGTTATTTTTACACCAAATAAATCATGATGTATGACTTTGATTTTTACCATCAATGTCATTCAATTTATTTTAAATCAGTTTACTTACCATTCATTTACGTTGACTTCATCATGACATGAGATTAGTCTATTTTTGATTTTGACTTTTCCATCCTGTTTCATAGTGTTTCATTGACTGGGGGCGCCATATTGTCTAACAGACTCTTAAACACAAATTATCATCATCGTCTGTATACTTTGCTGATATCGCGTATATTTCTGTGTTATTCCCTTCCGAAACCAGTTGAATTTTATATTTGACATATATTTTTTTCGTTCAACTAGTTTTTACACTGCATTTTAAAGCATTCTCACTTTTTATTACGATTGGCTTCTACAATCACAAATCCTTATTGTATTGATTTTTCTTTGTTAGCTTTCATCTTCCTGACTAAAACCTTTACTTTTCGAACTCTCTTTCTCTCTACATTTTTTGGACACTTCCGGTACACATGAGGCCACCGCAGGGTGGTTATAGTGCACTTGCACTCTTCCCCCATGCTACTGGATTTGCCTGTAATTAATTGTAATATAAATGAAGTTATCTCATAAAAATTGTCATTGTTTATTGTAGATTGTTCTTCTCTCATGTCTGGTTTTGTGTTTGTTTTGTGAACGCGCAGACTCCGTGTTGACATTCATCCAATCACATCCTCTGTTGGACAACGCCGTACCTCACTCACATGGTCGACCCGTCTTCTACCTGCGTGACCTGGTGTTGACCTCGCTGGTCGTCGACCAGGTCACCACCGATACGTTCGGCTACCGTCGTCGCTACCATGTCTACTATGCCGGATCCAGTCAGTGTCATTTATTGAAGCATTTACATAGTGTAATTCACATACGCATTATGTCTCAAATGCGTATGACACAAAGTCATACAGGCATGCATACGTTCATATACACGCGGATAGATTAGTACACAACAATATGAGAAACACACACAAACATATACACACACATACATATATACATATACACACATACAAGCCTTTCTTTCTAGGGTGTATTTTTTATTTTTTATCAAGAAAATAATGGATGACCGGTGGCGTATATAATTACAACCAAGGCTTCACATAATCCCTCATAAATATACTGGTACAACTGCATACAACTAACTGAACCTTCAAACGATATTTCTATAGAACGTGCAGATTGCACTGGCAGGTTGGCTTCAAATAGTGACTATTTATATATGGAGTTTCGTTGCAAAACAAATAGATGTGCGTAGCAATATTAGTATCTGTTCTAGGATAGGTCGCAGCAACGCAACAATTCAACAACATTGAAGTTATCATTGCGCTAAAGTCAAGTATCTAATCACTAATGAAAGTCCTAAATTGTCCAACTCCTCGGTTGCAATGATTACAAGGCAGCGCAGTACCAACACTACATATGTGTGTGTCTGTGTGTGTGTGCGTGTGTGTGTGTGTGTGTGTGTGTGTGTGTGTGTGTGTGTGTGTGTGTGTGTGTGTGTGTGAGTGTGTGAGAGTGTGTGTATTGACGCGTTGTTGTAGTGTGTTTGTGCTATTCACTGGCGAGCTTGTAGTGCTATATATTAGCTCCACTCTTGATCCTCTAGGAGTCGCCCTCGCTTAATCTGTTTGTCTGTCTGTGCGTCGGTATTCCTGTATGTGTGTGTGTGTGTGTGTGCGTGTTTGTTTGATGTGACAGCAGATGGGCCTTGTAATTTTAATTGGTTACCCCACTAATCATGCGTTCACGTCAGACCGGCATGTTCTAGTGGAGGCTACTCAGGAAAGATGGATGATTCTCGTGAATTAATGCACGTGGTCGCTCATTGATGTTTGTGTCAGTATGTGTGTCAATATTAATCTCAAAAGAGGTTGACATGTCTCTGCTTTGAGTCTTGTTCAATCATCGCAACAGTCAGATGAATCTTGGGAGTCATTTCAGAGATGAATGCAGATCGCCAGAATGGGAGCAGTATTTGAATATTTTTGTATAGCTTCAAAAATGTAATCGTTATATAATTTTCGAGCAGTTTTCATTGAGTTTCATTGTTCCTGCTTTGAAGCCAAATTATATTCCTCGTCCACAGCGCTCGTCCTATCTAGCAATGCTGATTGAAGGAACTTTTCGTGATCCTTAAACAATTTACCATGGTTAATGCCGTATATTCTCTGATTCCCTACTTCTCAATGAGCCAACTCTTCATTTTCCGCACGACAGTGCTGGGAAATCTTATACGTTCAGTTTTTCCAGCGAATCAAATTTCAGGTAGTTATTAGAAACGAAAATCGAGGGATTTCGGATAGATTTCGGACACACATTTGGCGTTGTGTCCGGTCTTTAATTACCCGCTTGACAACGCCTTCATTATCTACCAGTGGGGAATTTCCCAATCGTTGAATCGTTGTGCCGGTGCTGAGATAATAAATATTTTTATTTTGCTAATTTTTCCTTTCCGTATGCCTGGCCATATCACTGCACACATTTGGATTCCGTTCGTTAGCACTCCATGTGATGTCCACATGTTTGCTGAAGTGAAGTGTTCCATTAATGACCTGCCGTTTAATATTGACATCATTAAGCCTCGTGTGTCCGTGGTGTGTGTCGGTGCAGACACGGGTTTGGTGTACAAGTTGGTGTCGTGGGTGGAGTCGAACGGAGCGGCGACGCCCACAGTCAAATCCTCGTTGCTCGACGTCTACCGCGCCACCTATCCGGAACCAGTGCGCCAAATGGCCATCAGCTCCAGAAGGGTACGAAACAGACAAACAAACGTGTATTTGATATAGCGCCAAGTATATCAGAGGCGCGCAAAACAGTAAACCTGGTGGTGACAATATAATAGCTAGTTATAGCTCATAGGGAAAAAATAAATAAGCCAGCAAAAATGACACAAATGATATTTATAAAAAAATTGCAAGTATACAAACAGCAATAAAGGATAATACGTAATACATACTACATAACAACTACAATATAGTCATTCGGGGCAAATGACGATCGTTTTCATTAACATCTAACCAGCGCTTATACTAATGACGATAGCAAAACATACTAAGTACCACATAGTGTGTTGGTACACTGTGCTTCTATCCCCGTATTGAAACCTTTGGAAAATTTTGTTTTTTCAAATACAGATCGAATTTAGTGGTGCGATCGTCATTTACCCCAGTGGGGTAAATGACGATTTTGGTAGGGTAATTAACGATCGATCCGTAATTCGTTAATTTGAAGGTAATTTGGCTTACTAGATGATAGATAAAGACAGAAATTATCAACTAAATATATTCAAACGAAAAGCAAAGATGAACTAGCTCACATTACAATGCTAGCTTACTTAGCCTGGCCTTAAGGCTGATACATAATACACTCTACGAAAAGAAGTGTTTTCTTACGTTATAGCATGGTTTCAATGCCATCTCTCAGCAGGTCTTCCAGAGATAAATCACTGGATGTATTTGCTTCAGTTATTGCGGCACTGTTGATTCCGAGTCCTCATCATCCCCTTTCGACTTTCTCTTCTTCACTTTTGCCTTTTTCTTTGGTTATTCCTTGGTAGACTTATCAGATTGAGTAGGAGCTCCCTACTTGCGAAGTCTTGTCTTAGACTTGTTCATCTCTGCAATCTTTTGGTGGCAATTCTCATCAGTTATTACAGCTCATGGGAATGACTCTCCTCTTTTTTGTGAGGGGGTCGCACCACGTCCTCTGGAGTGTAGGACAGTCTCCATGCAAGCCAAGTGAAGTTGTTTGCATGACCGCCGCGGTATTCTAGTCGACTATGGCTCCTGGCGGGCTCCGCGAAGTACATTTCCTCGAAGTAATGCAAGACGTCGTCGCACGTGGTGCACCACGGGGCAATTGACGATCGCTATAGGGGTAAATAGAAATCGGGGATGGGGCATATTACGATCGATTTGGGGCAATTGACGATCGCTACACTGATCGTCAATTACCCCCACACCGATCGTAATATGCCCCACTTTCAGAATGATGCGGTGTCTTTAATACTTGCATATAAATGCTATGGAAGAGATAGCTATAGCCAATTGCCCCAGTTTCTTGAAGCTATCGCGAATTGCCCCCAAATTTTGTCCATGTGGTGAATTATGACAAATTTTCTGAAACATTGCAAATGTTTTGTGGAACATGTTTTGAAAGGTTTTGGGAGAAATTGTGTCACACATTCATTTTTTAACGTAGAAAGACGATTCATACACTGAAATGACCGCAAATGAATGATCTAATAGTTTATCCACTCATTTCTCGTACATAGCGATTTCAACTCTCCTAAGGTCAAAATCATTTTTTACCCCCAAAATAACCAAATCGCCATTTGCCCCAAATGACTATAATACAAAACAACTAAATAATTTATCACAATATATGCGACTTGGGTTACTGCGATTGTTGCGATGCTTGCTACCGCGGAAAATTAATAATGTAATTAACTAAATAGCTTACGAAATGTGTTGTGATATGTGTTGTAGCAGTGGTTTTATATTGTGTGCTCGTGTGTGTAAGCAGACACAGGCCTTGTACGTGTCTTCTGATTCGGCTATTCGCCAAATCGACCTCTACATGTGCAACCAGCGCTTTGACAACTGCGTGCGTTGTGTGCACGATCCGTATTGCGGCTGGGACAAGGAGCAAGCTGCATGCCGCCCCTACGCCGCCGGGTCAGTCATATGTCCCTATAACCTCGAACTCCTCTGTCCCTATGACCTCGAACTCCTCTGTCCTTATGACCTCAAACTCATCTGTCCCTATGACCTCAAACTCATCTGTCCTTATGACCTCGAAGTCCTCTTTCCCTATGACCTCGAACTCCTCTGTTCCTATGCCCTCGAAGTCCTCTGTCCTTATGACCTCGAACTCCTCTGTTCCTATGACTTCGAAGTCCTCTGTCCCTATAACCTCGAAGTCCTCTGTTCCTATGCCCTCGAAGTCCTCTGTCCTTATGACCTCGAACTCCTCTGTTCCTATGACCTCGAAGTCCTCTGTCCCTATAACCTCGAAGTCCTCTGTTCCTATGCCCTCGAAGTCCTCTGTTCCTATGCCCTCGAAGTCCTCTGTTCCTATGACCTCGAACTCATCTATCCTTATGACCTCGAACTCATCTGTCCTTATGACCTCGAACTCATCTGTCCTTATGACGTCAAACACCCCTGAGACCCCAAAAAGTCTTCACCAAGAGCATTTCGAGTGCAGTTTCTCATGCTTCGCTAAGCCCCCGCAATCTTTTTCCTTAGCCCGTCGCTGGAAAAATCCCAGCGCCTGTAGAACACTTTTGTTTGACAAATGTGTGTGTGTGTGTGTGTGTGAGTAGTTTGCTGCAGGACGTCGAGGGACGGGAGCCGGGCGTTTGCGACAGTTCGGCCGTGCGACAACGCGTCAACGCCACCTGGGGACAAACGCTGCATCTTGGCTGCTCCGTTCAACTGCCGGAACAGATGCGACGGCGGCGCAGGCAGCAGCGTGCCGCGCCGACCGTCGTCTGGTTCCTGTGGAACAAGAACAAGGGCCGACATCGGTGAGCATGCTGCGTACATGATTATTATTATTATTAATTAGAGGCAAATCCAGTAACATCGGAAGAGTGCAAGCACTATTATCACCCCGCGATGACCTCATATACTAAAGCGTCAGAAATATGTAGAAAGAGGGTTCTAAAAGTCAAGAAAATTAATTTTACTGAAGAAGGAAATAAACAAACGATTATAATTATTTATTTGAGTGGTTAGTTCAATTCAGTACCTTATCCGAGACGAGCAGAATAGACCAATACCGGTCCAATATTGTTCACGATGGCTTCGTTGATTTTTTGTTGTTTAATATTGACTGCTTTCGTTTCAAATCCGTCATGCAATTCCCAGACAGCAAGTACATATATGATATTTATATATGCATACAGAGCGGCAATACTGGATTAGTTTCGTAGACGATTTGTCTCACCTGGACTTATCGTGGTGTGTGTGTGTGTGTGTATGTATGTTTGTGTGTGTGTGTAGCGTGTCCCTCAGGCCAGACAAGTACGTGGCGACGGTCGACGACGGACTGGTGGTGCTGTCCGTCAACGAGGCGGACGCCGGACGCTACGAGGCGCGCTTAGCGTCCGGTACGATTGCCGACGCATCCGTCGAAAATTCCGCCGTATCTGACGAGTCAAGCGACGCGTCCGGTGCGCTGTTGTGCGTGTACAACGTGCACGTGGACACGGAGCGGTGTGCGGCGCCGCGTCGAGCCGCCGACTACCGGCGGGTGTACAGCGAGTGGTGCGACCAGCTGCAGCAATATCGTCGCGCCCTGCAGTCGTGGCAACATAGACAAACGGTCGGCACTCAAATATCTCCGTCTCTAATAATGCCTTCCTTCTTTACAAACTGCGCATCTGCAATATCTCACACACACACAAACCTGCGCTACAGTGGCCCCCGAAAATCCTGGACATGAACGTTTCGAGGTAGTTCCTCATGTTTCGCCAAGTCTCCGTATTATTTTCTTAGCCCCCGCCGGAGAACTCCTGGCGCCGCCGCTGCTCCGCTCTCTGCATCACAAGCAATATTTTGTATTGCTTTCTCATTAGAATATTTCTAAACGTCCGTTGTTTTTCTCATAAACAAACATTTGCTCGTGTCCCAAATAAGTTTCTACTCTATGTTTCACAAACATTCGTTGTCTTGTGTATTTCTCAACCTGGCGCCGCGGCTCAGCAACGAATTGTGTAGTTTTGTCCGCTTCTGTTGTTTCGGTCCAGCATGATGCCAAACTGGTGTGGGTCAATCAATTAAATTAATCCAAGGAGACTGCAGAACCGAATTTGTTGTGTTCTATATGATTTACAAAGCGAGTTGTATCTTCAAGCATTCATCACATATCTACCTTGCCTATTGACCTTCGTTCACTCAGAAATATATTGACCCAAAATGTGTGTGTGTGTGTGTGTGTGTGACAGCAATGCCACCGAAGCAGCTTCGCGGATTCTTCAGCATCTTCGTCAATATCCAGCGAAGTTTCCTTGAGGCACTCATGATCTTCACTGCACCCAAGCTGGCTTGCGTGTGTGTGTGACTGTGTGTATGTGGATATGCCTCGAGTGATAGCGCTACGAGGTGGAGAAGGCTGTGCTATTATACTCTCGTGTTTGCGTATATATCTGCGGTGATTTTTTATTTGATGCCAAATGTGCAATATTGATAATGTGCATGTGTTTGTCTATTATATGACTGTATGTATGTATGTGTGTGCGAGTGGATTGACTTGGCAAAACCATTGTTGGTCTATTCAGGACGCTGTGATCGACTAGGCGAATGCTAGTTGTGCCAGTCTACGTGTAGATGGCGCTGAAGGCATTTGGTAATGACGCCACCTTCTTCTCTGCACGGTGCGAAATGCATTATGTTTCGTGTGTGTGTGTCTATTTGTGTGGGCTACTCAGCGAGGTAGTGATTGTTGTTTAGTGTTGTTTTTTCATTCCATTTTCTCTCTAACTTGTCTCGATACAGACCACATTGGCACTCACACTTACTCGTCTTCCATTCCTCCGTTCTACCTTTGTTGTATTGCTCACAAACTGGCATAATTTCACGCTCGTGTATGTGTGTGTGTGCGTGTACACGTACGTATTTGTCCCAGACCTCTTCATAATGACAGCTGCTTGCGATTACATCAAGTCTATATGTAATGTGTATCAGGGTGTGTGTATGTGTGTGTGTATGCGACTTACAACCTAACGCATTTTATATGTGCGAGTGCGGCTTTGCAAACGATTGGTGGTATTTCCATTGTGTATGAGTATGTATGTGTGTATGTAAGTGTATGTGCGTGTGTGTCACGCGACGAGTCATGGTTGAGCCATTCTGCACTTACCTATATTGAGATTGAAGTTGTATATTAGCGCGTGCGTGTACCCAGTTGTTTGCGCGCACATTCTCACCCGTCAACGAGTCAACATATTCTGCCCGAACTTTGGTTCCCAAATACACCGAATACTTTCCAGACGCTCGCTATTTCACTGTGAAAGGCTACACGTTTACCGACAGTATATGAGGAGTACGTGAATCATACTGAAATCTATCAATCGTATATTTAATATAGCGCGTACCACACGACAGCAGAATATACAAACAAAATGAAATGAGTAACAAGAACAAATACCGCTAATAAAAAAGCGCTTGAAGGCAGCATAAACCATGACAAGTTTATAATATGTCTGGAGAAGGGCGTAAGAGGTGTGGAGTCAAAATAAAGGCGAAATAAATATGTATACAGCAAACGCGATAAAACACGGAAACTGGTAGCAGAGAGAATATGTGAAGGGAGTGAATTGAAAAGTTTGGGTGCAATGAATTGAAAGGATTTTGGCGATCAGCAAGACTCATTGATAGCTCTCGGACATATCAATGGACGAAGATGGGGAGAGTTAGAGGAAGATTTCACAAGGTCAGATAGATAAGATGACTGGAGAGGATCATGAATAAGTTAAAAAAATCACAGCATATATGATGATGAATACTTGGAACTATGGGTAGCCAGCCCGATTTGAAAAAAATCGGAGGTGTGACGGCCAAAGGAACAGGTGACATGACAAGACGACAGGAACGATTGAACATACACTGAAGGGGGGAGATGGCAACGAGGTACATGAAACAGTAAAGAAAAACAATAGTCATTCGGTGAGAGAATAAGGCTAGGCTAGGCTACACACTGGGCGTTTTTTGCCGTCGCCGCTGTAGTAGGAACACACTTGGCGTATACTTTGCCGTCGGATAACGTCTCACTCGCTAACTCATTTGATCCCTGACCACAGTGCAGATCGATCGAATGATCGTGTTCCCGATCATTTGAAGTGAACATGGACAGAAAACAATTGCTTACATTGTTACTATATCGTCGTCAAGCAAAGAAACGGCGAAAAAACAGGTTATTTTGGGTTCATCCTATTGATCAAAAGAGAGAATGTTACACAAGCCTTCTACAAGCCTTTAAGCCTTTTTTGCCTTTGAAGCCTTTTACACACTGTTTCCTGACTTGAGAAACGATGAAGATAAATTTTTCAATTACTTCAGAATGTCAATCTCTTCATTCGACGAACTGCATAATCTGTTGGAAAATCACACACAACGTGAAAATACCAGACTGAGGAACTGCATTCAGCCGGCGCAAATACTCGCTATAACTTCGCTATCAAATTAACGACAACATACAATGATATGGTGAAAAACATTAGATTACAAATATATCAAGGGTGTCAGTAAAAGAAAGTGAACCCACTTAAGGACTTGTGAGCTGATTTTCAATGACGACTGGTGAAATTGAGAATTGTGATTGGATGTTCGGTGCTGTGAAATGTGCTGATTGAGGCAATTGCTGAATGTTAGAAGACGATGGTGTATGAAGCGGATAAGAAGTGGTAGGAGTTTTACTTTTTATTCTCCAAATAACCTGTAGGAATTTCATTTGGCATTAAAGTGATTGATTGTCCTCGAACTTGTGGACATGCGTTAGAAGACTTTTGAAGAACTTCAGCTTGTGGTTCTCTGAGTCGCTTTTTAGCGTTTCTAATATTTTAATGTCCATTTCGTTCATTTTTTCCGGTGTCTTTTTGTACCAAGTTCTCGTCCTTGTGTATTATCGGCCTTTGTGTTCTCCACTGTCGTTTCCTCCGGTGATAATGGAGTGGTTGCTTCTACGGCATTTTCGTCCGTGTATCTGTAACTCTCATCGGATGACCTCTTTTCGTATATTTTGCGCAAAAACTGCAGTTCCTCGCTGAATATCCTTATGAATAAGTGTCCTCGCCCTAGACGCCTGCGAGCCACTTGCTTTTGTAGTTTTCACTCTTCTTTGTGATCTCGCGAAAGAATCACGCAAGTGTTTCCACCTCTTGACTTGACCTGACCTGATCACATCCTGACCTGGAAGCAATAATACAAAAATAAATAAGGATAATATGAAGAATATACACTAATATAATGATTGTAGTTTCAGTTATTTGGCCAGTGGATGCACATTTGTCGACCTTCACTACTCGTATCGAGTTGGAATATATCCAGCAAGACTGATTGTAAAGGCCGTTTGTCAAGCTATCTGGGTGGTTTTACAAAGTAAATGCATCCCACAACCGACCACAAATACCTGGCAGGTGTCAGCAAACGGATTTGAAGCCATAGCAAATTTTCCTCATTGTATTGGCGCCGTAGACGGGAAACACATTCGTCTCGTACTTCAATTACAAAGAGTATTATTCAATTGTGTTGATGGCTATCGCAGAAAATTAGTACAGGTTTACCTTTGTGAATATTGGAAGTTATGGAAAAGACTGTGATTCATCCATTTTCAAGTACACCAAACTGTGAAAATCAATTGAAAGTGGCTCCCATATTCTACCGGGATATGGTAGTGTCTACCAGGAACAGAAAGCCCGAATGTACCTTATCGTTGCAGATGCTGCATTTGGCTTGCATAAACATTTGCTTAGACCCTACGGTGGTACTCACTTAACTGTTGAGAAAAGGATATTTAACTACAGACTCTGTAGAGCAAGAAGGTACATAGAATGTGCCTTTGGAGTACTCAGTAACAAATGGACGATTTTCCACCGCCCTTTAAGTGTACAACCTGAGTTTGCTACTGATATAGTGAAAGCCTGTATTGTGCTTCACAATGCTATTAGGGATAGAGATGGGTACGTAGTTGAAGATACCATGTCAATAACAGGACTTGAAAACATTACATTACCGTGCAACACAAGAGGTGGCTTGAAGACCAACAATGTGAGAAACATTCTCTGCAAGTATTTTGTGTCAAGTGCTGGTAGCCTTCCATGGCTAATGTCAAAGATCTGAAAGCCCACATTAGTGGAGAAAAACCAGCATAACGATATGAATTTTGTATATGATTTGTGTGTGTGTGTGTCATGTCTTTGATGTAATACACATTTTATATATATATATACGATGTTTCTTATATTCTACACAATTAATTAATTGCATGCGTTAGAGAAATATCGATTATAACGCAAAGAATATTATATTCTATGGAAATTGAAGACAAATACTTATAATTAAAATATATAAATGATAAAATATAATAAATCAATTAACAATCAAAATACCGTCTCATATTTATCGAAGCTGTTCTTTTTGCCATCTTCCAGCAAATCGAAGCTATCAATCCATCAAATTCCTACAAACGTCTGACCATGCATTCTCCGTTGCATTCTTGTCTTTAAATATACCTAACCTCTTGTGTCATAGTACCGGCCTTTCCTGGACGAGATGTATCAACAATTCATTGTCTGTCTGTTCCGCAGCAGCCATGACAATACCAGGTTAAACCAGAACACACGCTGACACAATGACGCTAACACGATAGAATCAACACTGCAACACGCTATGCTGTCAGCGACAAGCACAAGTGTGTATCAGCGCTTTGAGTCACGTGGGCGGCAAAAAAAACGTCGACGACATTATTGCCGCTCAATGTGTACGGCGCAATAGCTTCATGCACGCCACTACTGATACGACGACGACGGCACAAACACACTCGGCACAAAAACGCCCAGTGTGTCCCCGGCTTAAGGGTATTTACAAGTTTTACAACTGACGGTTTTTCTAGGAATTGTCTTACTGGATAAAGGGATCTGAGGATGAGGCTGAATGTGGATGCAGCATAATTAATACTGGCAGAAAAAGAAATATTAGTCGAAAATAATGCCGGGGTTTCGAGCAGTATTAGCGAGAGGAGAGGGAAGACGAGGAGGTGCAATTCGAGGTGGGTGTAATGCCATTTGAACTGATTCAGTAACAGGTGTCTAGAGGACGCCAACGAAGAGATAGAGGTCAGTACATCATGTAGAAAATTAGATCAAGGGAGAGGCATCAGAAGGTGTATATCATCGGCATATGGATAATATAACAGATGATAATTATCTAGGAGAGAACACAATGAAGACCTATATGTATTGAATAAGAGTGGACCCAGGAGGGAGCCTTGGGGCACGCCAGAATGAAGCTGTAATGAGTCAGATAGGTTGGAAATAAAAATTAACTGAATATGATCTATTTGATAGGTAGGACCTTAGCAGAAAAATGACTAAACAAGAAATACCGAGTGAAGAAAGATCAGATATGAGGATGTCGTGTGAGACTAGGTCAAAAGCAGATGACATATCAAGGAGCACTAACAAGACAGACTAGCCATTAGAAAAGTAAGAAAATAATTGATTAAGGACAGATACTAACACATATTCAGAGGAGTGAAACGGTTTAAAACCTGACTGGTAGGTGCTAAGCGTAAATTGATGAAAGGATTAAGTTGGTAGTATATTGCTGCCTCAAGAAGTTTGGAAGAGTAAGAGAGTCAATAAACAGGTCGGTGGTTTTTGAGAACTGAATGATCTAGGGTGGGTTCCTTTGAAATGGGATCAATGATCGCATGCTTAGCAGGAAGGCAAATGTCATGAAGGAAAGATGTGTGTATCATATAGAGGAAATATGGTGCTAGAAGTGCAATTGAATCAGAAATGGCACGAAAGTTCAGAGGATCAGCAGGAGAGTGACATTTTTGTTGAGTGAAGAAGGGCAAACATATCAGGCAGACTCAGCTGAGAGAAATAGGCCAGTCGGTTATTTGAAACAGTGTGAGTCAATGGGAGTTAAGAGGGAGGAAGGTTAGAAGCAGGACTTCGTCCGAAACGAATTTAGCAAACTCATCTGTGGAAATCTGAGCGCAGCCTGATCCAGAAATTATTCCAGAATCACGCAGATAATTCAAAGTAGACCATAAGAGCTTTGGAGAGTGAGTGTTTGAAACATTACACCCACACACACCACGAAAAGTTATACAAATATTTATATGAAACTTCATACATAAAACTCCAAACATATGTAACCGGTCATACAAAATTATGAATGTCACACAATTTCACAACTGAAGATAAATTTTAGATTCCACGCAAGCATAATGATTCTCACATAGACTCACATGGACGATCCCTGGAAGAGGCTTTCAGATAGCCTGTGACTCCAGTACATTTATTACACCACCTTCCTGGTGCAAAAACGAATGTGACCCTCTTGTGATAGTCTGATAAATGATAAATGATAGTCTGTTGCAAGAGGTAGTATAAACTTTTGCCCTCATTCTGCGACAATAGGCAAGCACATGTACCAGAATACGTACTTTACGCTCATTAAAACTCGTATTTAAAGAATATTCAGCCAGAATTATCGGAGAAAATAACTGCACTCCCACAGGACCACGCATTTGTCCCATCATGCAATATTCCCAACCTAGTGTAAACCCGACTATTCAAACGTTTGTCAAATTATCCAGGCAATGCAATGTTAAAAAAACGCAAAACTTCATCTCGCTGTACAGATCCAGTCTAAAATATACAGAAGCAATGAATGAGATATAACTGTACACTTCGTCAAATATAACCCGCTAAATCAAAACAAATAATAATAAGCATACAACACGGCTGAGATCTTACCACAATTGTAGTACTGTCAAAAATAAGTGAGTGCAGTTGAAATCGTTCTCAATTTAATGGTGCAATTTTAGCATAAATAATTGTAATCATTCGTTTGAGATATAACTCGATTGGATTTGCAGACTTATATTTTGTTGAGGCAGTATTTCGAAACCATAAGGTATAATATATCAATTAGCATCTAGCTTATATTTTCAGCAATGAATATCCTCATGAATGCTGTGAAAAATGATTCCGAACTCAAATATGAATTTTTCAGAAAACACATGTGACGTCATGTCCTCATAAGAAAGCAAATGAGGCGCGCCAATAAACATCAAAACAGTCCATATGCTTTCGTGGGTGCTTCGTGCGTTGACGTGTGGTGTTGTTGCATTGGCGTTAGCTGAGAATGTAAATTTGTTTGTTGTGGGTTGCTTCTTGAATTTTTGTGTGATCAATTTCGACTTCTAGCCTAGTCTGCGCATGGTGAGTGTACTACAATTTGAACAAAGTGTGTTCAATTTTTCACAACTATGCTATTCTATTCTAGACATCCTAACAATGCTAACTATTCTAGTGAGTTCAGCTTGCCAAGGCTGGAATTCGGAGGTATCTTAATCGCACTTCGTAGCTGTGCATCTCTGAGCTTAATTTTCAAATGTGCGGCTGTAATGTTTTGAATTTTTTCTCCTGTTTTGCGCTGCTTTATGATAGCTCACGCAAAAAGTTCACTCCCCAGACTTGATCTATGAACGCCGATAATTACATCTTATATCAAGCGCCAATGTGGAGCCTTTATTGACTTGTCGTTTGATTCTGGTATCAACTTTCTGGTGGATAATATTACAATATGGCTGGTTTTGTGGTGGGTGGCTGAACTGGTTTTTTTATTTAGATAGCAAAACACAGATTTAAGCCCACCCCCATATCGTATTCAACCTAAATCCTCTTAATGATTTGAATATACATTTTTCGTGTGCTCAAAAGTTGGTTTCTCATTTTGTTGTCGCGTCGTTTCTTGCTAAGCTAGCATTTCGAATCTCTTTTCGCATGGCCACTTTCTGCGAAGGCCGAAAATGGATTATTTTCAGATTATCATTTGTTCACATGCCTCGCAGTCAACAGCTGTTAATTTAGCATGCACGTCATTCTTATCAGCGTGTATTAGTAAACAATTCGACGAACGCTTTATCGTTGCAAGAGTCGTGTCTGATTTGAACAGATATTTATGTTTCGCCTTAATCTATCGATCTTTTGTCCTCACACTCTTTCTCAGTGCTGGCGGGTGATCGAACGATATTTGCACATCTGGTTGTCGATGTGGCGGCAGTATAAACGGCCTTCACGATTGAAATGTCACACGCGTGGTTGTATATATCAGGGAGCTCAATGGGCTGACGAAAGTGATGCAGTACAGTCAGTGGCGGGTCCAGAATCCAAAGGGGGGGGGGGGCTGAATTACGTATGAGTGATTAGGTAGTGTGTGAAGGTCATGACTTGGGGTCATGACTTGGGTCATGACACTTTTCAATGATATATACACACAATAGTGTGCGAGTATGCTTTGCGATAATGCTTATATCAACAAATTCTACGGAAAGATATTTTTCTTGACTTCTTTTAGTGAAGCTCTTGGTTATGACGAGTTTATGGAAACATTTAGGGAGGGGTTTCAGCTTGCTGAGCCCCCCTCTGGATCCGCCATTGAGCGTACAATAGTCTCAATGGTGGAATGTACAGTGGTCATTTCGTTGGTCGGTTAAATTCACTTCTCTCAAGTGTGTTTGTAACCAAATAACATCAATTAATATCAAGTGTCTCAGTTAAGAATGCTGGCCTATTTTCTAGAATGCGTAGTATGGGGCTAGTTTAGTTTTAGTTAAATTTATTCAGTTTATTTAGTTTGTTTATATTTCTTTTTCTGGCTGCAGTTTGCAGTCGTTTGGAAGACACGGTCCTAGTGACCTCTCCCTTCTTGGCGCGCCTATGGAGGAATCACTTTCAGATTGCAGTAACATCTTTATTTGACACGTGATATTTGCTATTTAGACCCTCAAATACATAACATGCATGCTTCATTGATTGTGTGCTACATAATATCCTCATAATGTAATTAATGTCTGGATTATCTCTTCCACTCGATATGCGCCAATGAACTCAGGCTATTTTCCTCATTGGTTACGCTTTATTGGTGCGTCCATGTTTGTTTGGAGTGCGTGTAGCGGCCGGTCACGCAACATGGAACTGTCCTTGATTGGGAAGGTTGTTGCGAAGGTTGTTTAGGTCACACTGGCACCTCGCAATCAATACCTGTTGTGTGTGTGTGTGTGTGTGTCAGTGTTTCACGTGTCGTATTGATCGCCGGTGTGTTTGTTGATGTGTTCGCTATGTGCGTGCGTGTAATCACAAATGCGTACAAGACCCAGAACATACCGAGGTTTGCAAGCACAAATGAGCGTGTGTTTCGCCTGTCTAATGACCACTGGCTGTCCTTGTTTGTCGCAGAATTTGACTCGGCTTCAATTTTGATTTCATTCCAACTTTCTTCCGAGAAATGTCATTGTTATTCATGTTGTGATGGATCAACTGGATTCTCTCTCTGGGTTCTCTGGAAAAGGCTAGCAGGATATAATTATGACCTTATCTTGTGACCTTCGTTTGTTGTGACCCTGTCTGTCTTGGTTGTCCTGATTTATCATCCGTGATCCTGCGATCTTCGGTCGTTCTAGCGGATGCCCATCCGATTAACTCTGCCCCACATAGAATTCACCTGATTTAGCCAGTTTTCATTGTTTTGCACTCTCTAACCAGCAGACCAGTGATTTTGTGATGAACCCTGACTGGATTCGATGACTGGGTATTTGAAGTTATCTTGTCCAACGACAGTTTATCCCGGTAGCTAGCCAGTGCAGTGGGCTATAATTGTCTGCAACAAGCTGGTGCATCGCCTTCCCACCGTCAAATCCTCGCTACTTATCGGATGATGTTTTATTATTTATTGTTATTTATTTATTGTGTTCTCTTCCGACTCTCTTTCTAGAATTTTTCTTTTCGAACTCTCTCTCTCTCTCTCTGAATCTTTTGGGCGCTTCCGGTGCATGGGGCCACCGCAGGACGGTAATAGTGCTTGCACTCTTCCCCGATGCGACTGGATTTGCCTGTAATTGATAATAATAATAATAATAATAATTATCACAAATCACCTTCTTCAGCTCTCTGAGCACCACCTTAGATTCCAGTGGTTTGCACTAAATTGCGCGCGTGTGTGTGTGCGTGTGTGTCTTTTACTCTGCGGCAACCTAATGTTACACTCTGTGACCAATACTCCAGATGTCTGGCTGTGGTGTGGCTGGTGGTAGACGCTCCTCGACGCCAGATCCTGGCCGCGCGCTACAGCGCAGTCGTTCGCTGCGCCTTGGTGGTGGCGTTGTGGCTGGTGGTGGCGCTTCCAATTGTGGTGGCGCCTCCAGAACACCTCTCAGACGTCAACTGACTGATGAGGAGGTCCGACATACAGACACACATACACATATATACATGCATGTACATACACATGCACATTCATTTATGTAGCCCACTGAATATTGTATATACTGCGTGTTTTGCCTTCAATATACGTACATGTATTTGAAAAATATATATACACATACACATATACAAACACGCATACACGCACATGTCAACGATATTGTGACATAGTGATTTGTGTGAATATGTATTGCCACATATTCGGTAACTTAGCTATGTTTTAATTGCAGATCCTTTAAACTAACAGTTCGTGCTATTTCACTAATTCCATTGTTATCTGCTTATATGTGTATGTGTGCATGTGTGTGAGGCAGTTTGAGATTAGTGTTGTTTTTGGTGTTTTGGCGTGTGTTTGGTGTTTTGACATGTTTGCTGAATCATGAAATCATGCTTGTTTGTGTGTGTGTGTGCCTGTATGTGGCCTGTACTGCCTGTATATAGCCTGGTCATGGACTAATACAGTGGCTCCCAAACCTTTTCAGCTTCTTACCCAATTTAGCATGCCACATTGATACATTGATGTGAACATTGATATGACTCAACTAACACTAGATATAATTCCCTTCCATTATCCCTGAAGAATCGCTAAATTACCCCAAGGAGGTAATTTACCCTCAGGACGTGAACCAATGGACTAATGTAATATAATTCGAGTATGCATGCATTGTGTGTGTGTGTGTGTGTGTGTGTAGTGTATAAACCGCAATAGGCCCCGATTGGGCAGGTCATCGACCTCTCTGTCTACGACCACAAGTCCGTGTTTGTCCTCTAGAAAAACAACAACAATCAACAACAACACAGCCAGAAGACACAACAGCAACATTAACAACAACAATAGCGCGTGCGACACCCAGTCGCTCATCTCAACGGTTAGTAATATGATTTTTATTCGTGTGTGTGAGCGAGTTTTTTGTGTTGCTCAATGTTGTTTTTGTCTACACGAAAGTTCGATGGTTTTCTTCGGCTAAGGGGATTTTCAGAGTGGACAAAAGTCAGACAGAATGATAAATTTTTGCTCTTATCAATCCGAATTCGTTTATTTTCAACTCTAGTGTCTTTCTGATATTCAATCTGATTTTATTGAATATTCAACTGAATTTTATTGAATTTATCAATGCTATTGTTGAAAATGAAGAGTTGGCTCATTAAGAAGTGGGGAATCAGAGGAAAAACGTTAGGGGCCACTGCGCTAGGGGATCAGTAATATAACAACCAAAACTGCCAGTGTAGTCATGGTTGAAGCTATATGTGTCTGGAATCAAGAACATTTAGATTTATAAAATTTGATTTAACGAAGTTCTTTCAGTCCTAACTAAACCTAACCTAACCTAACCTAGTCCTAACCTATAGTCCTAACCTAACCTAAAATCTATGAAAAATATATAAACGTTTTTGTGCGTTTTTTAAGCGTTTTTAATGTTCTTGAATCTTTACACATCTAGCCTAGACCGTGTAGCCATTAATGGCTTGCGTTTATATAGCTGATAAAGCACTGTTTTTGCTCTGATCCTGGCTACAACTTGAGTAAAATGCAACCTGTCTTATCGATCAGGTATCAGTGTTGTGTGCGCTGCTTGTTTGTATGTCTGTGTGTCTCTGGCACGTGCACACGCGCGCACACATGTGGCACACACACACACACACATCTAGTGGAGCAGTAATGACACTGTATTGATGCTGAAATTCAGCATCAATTTGAAACATCATGAAATTCATTGTCTACAATTTAGCGTGGTCGGATTCAGGGGGGGGGGGGGTAATTTGTTTATTTGTCACATGAAAATGCGACAAGTGAAATTTTGCATCACATTTTAATGGTCTTTCTGGGGTCCTAAAAGAGCTGTATCGATTCGGATAATTGACACATACATAAGTGTATTTAATTGACACGCATATGTAAGTCTAATAAAAGTTCTTTAATTAAAATATTGAATATTAAATATTCAATATTTAAATAATGAAATGTACGTCTTATTATTGCCGACTGATTGATGGCTGCTGCTGGTCTTCATAATATGTTCATCATCACATGTGTTGATTGTTTCAAGCCTGTCTGTTTAACCTGACATTATTGCTCTGTTTGGGATCTTCTTTATAAATTGATTGTGTTTATTGTTGTTGCGTATGTGTGTTGTATATTTTGTGTAAATGTATGTGTGTATGCGTGTGATAGTTTTGCTTGTATGCTCGTACTTATGTGCAATCTTTTGTATATGTGTGTATGTATGTATAGGTACATGCATGTGTGTGTGTGTGTGCACGAGTGAGTGTATATCTAAACGTTGTGAAGTTTGTTACTGCTGCTGCAAATTATTGCTGCCTTGATGTGCTATGTCCTATATAAATTGTGGTTCTGTGAGCTCCTCCGGAGGAGTAGAACTAAAATATTCATAAAGAATAAAGAAAAAATGGTGTTGCGTTCGGCTAATGCTGTTCAGAATTTGTCTCAATTTCGATTTTGGCTAAATGTATGATTTTCGCATGACTTCTTATGTGAAGTGATTGAATTAAACACTTGGTCTGCACACCTTTGATTCTATTGTCTATTTTTCGGCTCTGAGGGAAGATGAAAATCTTGGGGCGATAAATTTGCACATAGGCAAACACACACACACACACGCACACACTTGGACTGCAGATGTTTTTGTGCAGCCTCTGGCACGTCAATTCCGACTATCTAGCCCTACAAGACCCATCTATCACTTGTCGCCCTAAATCTCCGTCTGTCTGTGTGTGTGTGTGTGTGTGTGTCTTCCGCATTCTCTAAATATTTGCCATGTCTTCTCTGCGTGCTATGGTACCTGTGCGTGATTGTGTGAGTGTATATATTTCCCATAGGCGGTTGAATAGTGTTTCATGAGAATTTATCAAGACAAAACGATGTTGTATTTCGACAAGTTTTTAGTTGCCGAAAAATCAAGTGCCAAATTGTGGAGGTGAATATGTTTGTTGTTTTAATTCAACCACACGGAGATTGCGCTACATGTTTTTTCCACCTGTGTGATTGAGCTCATAACGGGTGTTCATACTATTTTTTCTTGCCGTACAAAGATTAGAATGGACATACGGAATTTTTTTCACCTCGAATTACTTCGTTTGGTTACAATTTTCTTATACATTTTGTTATAGGAATTTTTTGATACTATTAAACGGCAAAGCATGATATATTATAACATGATAAATCAATTAATTAAACGTTTAATATTTCGTAGTCTATATGAATATAAATATAAAGGCGTACTAAGTCATTCAAACGGCTACTAAATGTGCCGTAGTTGTGTGTGTGTGTCCGTCTGCTGTGTGTATGTCTGTGTGTCCTTGTTTGTTTACGTGTGCGTGTGTGTGTGTGCGGTATAATTGGTGAGTTTTGGCATCAGCTATCAACATATACACACACACATACACATACATACAGATACTCTTGCGTGTAAACAGATAGCTGTATTTGACCCTCTGACCTTTAACCTTGTAGTATGTGACTGTCTGAGTTTGTTGATTCATTTACCTTTGCAGTGATAACAATTACAAAATATCGCTGTAATATGCCATGTTTTTAATGTTCTCGATTATTTCTGCTTTCTCCGAGTTCTTCTGTGTTTGTTTTATGTGTGTGTATGTGTGTGTGTGTGTGTGTGTGTTTATATGGTACATATATTGAATGTGTTTTTGATGTATTTTTTGCCATCTTCCTAATGCATTTCACCTGGACGAAGCTGTGTGTGTGTGTGTGTGAATGTCTGTGTGTATGTGTGTGTGTGTGTGCATGTGTGTGTGTGTGTAGGGTTCTGATTTCTCCACTGATACCATTGCTCGTAACGGCACCACGTTTTCGGCTCGTTGCAACAAATACGTGTTGCACTGCGCCAAACGACTCGACGACGAAGTCTACCTCACGCCAACTCAACGCTCCACCAGGGACCTCAAACGCCTCAGGGTGTGTGTGTGTGTTCTTACTAGTCCTATCTAACCTTACTAATGTATAAAAGGATTGAATTATTGAAATACTGGCGCACGAATAAAAACAATATAAAAGCGCATGATGGAGAATTACATATGGGAAATAGTTTGAACTAACATGATTGACACAAGTATGAACAAAACACAATAATAGAACACATGTAAGTGAATCGAAGGAAGTAAAATATGGGGGGGCAGGACCAAACCAAAGATCAAGAAGATATTTATGGCGGTTTGGATCACCCACTCGCGTATGATTAGTGATGTCAAGATCTGCTTGGTCATCATTGGCTGCCGTTCTAATCACACGTCACATCGCTTGACCTTGATATCTGTGCTGCAAGCAACTCGGTCCACTCAGTAGTAGCCTACTTGTGTCACTGTCTTGATCGTACGTGATTTGTGATTTTTCCTGATAACACTTTGAAACACGAAGGGTACGATGAATGCATGTAGGAAACTTGTGGGGTTTACTATCTCCAATTTTTAGATTCTTTAGTCAAAAGCTATGCACATCTGCTCATTTCCTATCGTACATAGCTCAGAAAAACACGGGAAAAACTGTATGTTTGTGTATGTTTGTGTTTGTGTGTGTGTGTGTGTTAGTCGCTACTGGAACGTGCCCACGTCAGCATTCGCGAACGCGACGCAGAAATCGACCGACTGAAGCGCCTCCTAGCGGACGCCGCCACAACTAACTCTTCTAATTCGCAACCACAACAACTACAACTCAACACATCTGTGACGTCATCGTGCGACTTGTTGCCGCCCACTATGCTAGCGCCATCTGTTGCCGATTCGGGCAACTACGATTGTCTGACGTCGCCCAGCGGCGGCTCCAAGGAGTCAGTCGACGCTGGTGCGTCGGCGACAGCGGACGTGTCCGCTGCCGTGCCACCGCCGTCGCAGCAGCTCGAGCAGCGGCTGGGCGACGATTGGGAGGCGGCCGAGCGGTGGATCGAGCTGGAGGAGCAGCACTTGCGACGACAGCACGCCGGCCAGCTGGCCCAGCTGTCGGCCAGCCATCAGCAGCAGCTCGATCAGCTGCAGCTGCAACTCAGCCAGGCCAACCAACGGTGCGTCGTGGCTGTGTGTTTATGTGTATGTGTGTTTGTGTGTCAGTGTATAAGTATATATGTGTGTGTATGTGGCAGTGTTTAAGTGTGTGTTTATGTGTAGTTGTCCTGTGCTTGGGTGTGTGTGTTTCAGTGTGTAGTTGTTCTGTGTGTTTAAGTGTGTGTGTGTGTGTGTGTGTATGTGGCAGTGTTTAAGTGTGTGTTTGTGTGTGTTTATGTGTAGTTGTCCTGTGCTTGGTTGTGTGTGTGTCAGTGTGTAGTGGTTCTGTGTTTGGGTGTGTGTGTGTGTCAGTGTGTTTAAGTGTGTAGTTGCTATGTGTGTGTTTGTGTGTAGTTGCTCTGTGTGTATAAGTGAGTGTGTGTGTCAGTGTGTGTATGTGGCAGTGTTTAAGTGTGTGTTTGTGTGTAGTTTCTCTGTGTGTGTCAGTGTATAAGTGAGTGAGTTTGTGTGTGTCAGTGTTTAAATGTGTGTGTGTGTCAGTGTGTAGTTGTCCTGTGTTTGTGTGTGTGTGTGTGTGTGTCAGTGTTTAAGTTAGTGTGTCAGTGTTTAAGTGAGTGAGTGTGTGTCAGTGTTTAAGTGTGTGTGTGTTTGTGTGTGTGTGTGTGTCAGTGTGTAGTTGTTCTGTGTTTGGGTGTGTGTGTGTGTGGTGTTGCAGTTGAAGTTTACTTCTTCCTTTCATCACCTATTTCATCAATTCGTCTTTCTCTCTCGGTGAATTCCTTGCGTCTAAAAGCGCAAGTATTCTCCCTATCCTGAAAAAACCTAACCTTGATCCCAATTGTTTGTCTAACTATCGTCCTATCTCTAGAATTCCTTGGCTATCAAAATCGTTTGAAATGGCCGCCTATGTCCAGATTTCGGACTACTTTGAGCGCCATGATCTATTTCTCCCTGAACAGTCAGGCTTCCGTAGTTTTCACTCAACAGAAACCTCGCTTCTCTTCCTCTATGACTCTATTCTAAAGTCTACTCTTGCTTGTAAGGATGTTCTTCTCATTCAACTGGACTTCTCTGCGGCTTTTGACACTGTTAATCATCTAATTCTACTCAATACTCTATCCAACCTAGGTATTTGTGGCGCTGCACTATCATTCTTCCGCTCTTATCTTCTTTCACGATCTCAGCTTGTTTGTACCAGTGATTCTTGTAGTGAGTCTTTCCCACTCTCATACGGTGTCCCACAGGGGTCGGTCCTAGGCCCTCTCCTTTTTAATATTTACTTAACCTCCATAGGTGAAATCCTACATCGTCATGATGTCACTTTCCAAATCTTTGCGGATGACATCCAAATTATTATCTCGTCTGATACTATTTCCCAATCTTCTGTTTCTTTTCTCTTGGATGACATTGAAATCTGGTCTTTGTCCCACCATCTCAAGCTCAATCCGGATAAGACAAAATTTATCCTTTTTCAATCTTCTAGAAGTTTAAATTGTCTATCTGTTCCTCTCTAAATCTGTTCGTAGCTTAGGTGTCTTGCTAGATGATTATCTTTCTTTTGATCTATACATCTCTGATATCATTAGGGTATGTAACTTTCACATTAGGCGAATCTATTCTATCCGTAGATATTTAACTGTCTCTGCTGCTTTCAAACTGGCTAATTCTTTCATTCTCAGTAGGATTCAATATTGTTGCTCGCTCTTTCTTTCTCTGAACCACCGCCAGCTTCGCAAACTTCAATCTGTTATTAGTAAAGCTTGTCGTCTAATCTACAATCTCCCTGCTGGCTCTCATGTCTCTCCCTATCTACAAAAATTAGGACTTCTCCTTATTAAGGCGCTTATTGACTACCGCATCTGTTTGATCATCCATTCCACTTTTATTCTCCTTAAGCCCTCGTACTTATTTGAACTTCTATCCTTCAAGAAATCTACTCGTACACTTAGTCAACTGATGATTCTCGTCTCTTACTGGAACCTGCTTTTCCTTCTAGACATACTCACTATAATCGGTGTCTCTCTATCTTAGGACCCCGTATTTACAATAAGCTCTCCCCAACACTACGTTCTATCAATTCTATCCCTGTTTTAAAAAACACTAAGAAATTTTTCATGGTGAAATCATATTATACTTTAGAGAACATTGTCTATATAGTGTCTATACTAGTGATGATTATAAGGTGTAAATTATCTTTCTTCTTTCTTTACCTTTAACTTTCTGTGTGTGCGCGTGTGCAGCGCCCTAGAGACCCTCTAGGTGTAGGGCGCTATATACACATCTACCTAATGTAATGTACTGTGTGTCAGTGTTTAATTGTGTGTTTGTGTGCTTAGTTTGTTAATCTGTGTTTGTGTGGTTGTGGGTGCAGTAAATATTTCATACTCAGTCTCAAGCTCATCATATACATATACACACACACACACAAACATACACACGTCTATTATTATCTACACAGATACACCGAACTTCAACTGCTACACCAAAAATGTCCAGACCGAGCTTGCGCCAGTTCTCACCAGATGGCGCAGCTGTCGCCGCCTTGCCAGAATCCACACGACGCCGCCGCGGGCGATATGAAGCTACAAGCTGCAGAACCTGTCGCTAGTTCGGCTGAATGCCGCCAGGTGGCGCCACACGAGGTGAGTCGGCACGCCAGCAAGCAGTGGGCCGGTTGCAGCGTGCAGAACAATGTTGCAGTTGTTGCAATGTGCACATGCTAGCATCGACGCACGCACGCGGTGGCACGTTTGTATGCTTGTGTGCTTGTGCTGCTTGCATTTGGCCGGGGCTTGCATGCAAATGATCTAGTCAGGGGTGTAGATATGTGTCGAGGCTTCACGTGGGGGATGACAGCCATCATGCATTGAACATTTGCATGAAACCCTAAATTTCATGCAACATTGCATGAAACCCTAAATTGTTTTATGACCAGTCAATTACAACACGCAAAGTTCAATGAAAATTATATTGCATATAATTGCATACACACACACTCATTTCGTGTATTGTGAATTTTTTCCTATGCTAATTTTGATGACAATATACCCCTACAGAACTGAATTCAGCAGAATTTAACGGCAAACATAATTGTATATTAATTTCTCCAGCTTAACACTTTCACAGCCACCACAACACTCGTTTTCCAAACACGTGGTACTAATTAGAACCATTTTTGGGCAAGCATTTGTTCAGCAAATATTGATGTAGATTAGCAAAAATTTCGCGCATAAAAATCTACCAAATTTTGAGCAAGTCATCTTTGTGCTTTTCTCTGCTTTTTCGTATTATTTTTATGCATTTTCTCAGCTATTTCATTTGATGCGCACTAGCTTACATTTCAGTTTGTGAGATGTGTGTGTGTGTGTGTGTGTGTTTGTCTGTCCGTCTGCACCGCTGGAATGTGCGTGTATGCGCGCCTGCACGCTTGTGTGTGTGTGTGTGTATGTGGGCCAATTGCAGAAAGGTGGTAATATCGGGGGTGTTGGTGGTGTGTTGTGGCCGCCCATGTATGCCGTTCTGCAGTCCAGTTTATGGGCGTTCGGGTTGCGTCGTCTGCATCAGGTACTCCCCTGCCCAATGGCCCTCAGGCAACTCCTGGTCTTTCCCGAGCCAACCTTCCACTTACCCTTAACCTTCCCTTTTCCCTTTCTGTGCCACATCAAATACGATCGCTTGTGTGTGTTTGTGTGTGGTTTGCGCTTGTGGTTATGCATGCTTGTTTGTGTTTCTGGAAGCTTTTAGTAGTTTATCGTTGATGATTTATTTTTAGTTTGGCGACTAAATTGCCAGCAATTATTTACTGTGTGATGGATATTGTTTTACTATTTTTATTGCATTATTTCCTATCGCACAGTAATACTCTCTGTGTTCACACTAACTAGCACACAATTTCTGCTGTGTTTGCATATTGTATGCGTTTGTTTTGCATGTGTTCTTACCGAGTTGTCTCCGCAGAAATGGGTCCAAATCTCATGGTTCCTGCCTTCCAGAGATCATATTTCCAGAGATTTTGTGTTGTCGTCTGGTTGACAATTTTATTTGGCAATTTCTTACAATCATCTACTGCGTTGAAGCTGTGATTTTTCAACATCCATCTTGCATTGAGGGTTTTTTTCAACCGAAACTGATTGATACGCGCTTGATTTTGAGTATCGAAATAATTTTATCTTTTCTATATGTTCCGTTGTTTTGTTAAGCATCTATATAAATAGTAATGAAGAATGTTTGTGCTTGTGTGTGTTGAAGGCGCTGTACAAACAGCAGGCTAGTTTGCTGAGTTGCCACCAGGGGTCGCTAGCGGCGGACGAGTCTGTCACTAGCGATCATCGTTCAGTCGACATGGAGCCGGCCATGCGACTGCAGTTTCTCCGCTCGGCCGTGTATCACTTGCTGACCGACCGCGCGTCCAACCACCCCGGTCACGTGACCGCCATAGCCACCGTGCTACAGTTCAGTGCGGCGCAGATGAACAACGTGCAGCGACTGTGCAACAACAAGCAGTCAACGAGCCAACCAAACCATCAAGCCGATCTAACGTCCGTGCTGTCCGTGTGATGCCAATCTAGTCTTTTTCTCTCGTCTTTTTCTAGTCTTCTTGCCATTTTCTTGTCTTTTTCTCGTTCTTTTCTTGTCTTTTTGTCTTGTCATTTTCTCGTTTTTTTCTTTTGTGTTGTGGCATTTTCTCTCTACTCTTTTATCAAATGCTTATTAAATGTCGTTCTTCTAAATCTATTTCGGTTTCGCACTGTGTCATTTGTCTTTGCTGTTTTCGTCCGGGTGTTTGTCGTTTTGTTGTCTTGTTTTGTGTTTAGTCTTATTTGATACCGTCTGGGACGTTGTATTTTGTGTGGCACAAGGTGAAATCATGTACTTGCGCGTGTATTTGTGTGAATTTAGTTGAATGAATGTTTGGTGTTTTGTTTAATCGTTTTCTATTGTTTTAGCTTGTTATTTATTCAGTTTGTTATTTGGTTACTTTGAAGATTTTCAGTTTTTCTTAGTTTCAGATTGTCAGCGTTATTTCCCTTTCACTTTCGTTGTTGCGATTGGTAACTGTTTCTGGTTTTGTTTGTCGGTTTCACGTTGTCCTGTTTTGTTGTCGAATTCAGTAATTTCCTAAAGTCGAGGTACATTGGTTGTGTTAGTTTTTGAGCGGATGCGTCTGTGATATGTGGTGCTGCTTTGTCTGTTGGTTCAATTACAATGCATTTGGTCTGTTTAGCGCCACGCTAGGATATATTCTACCACGCTATACTAATATACCGTTGTACACACCAACAATACAATATCTCGCTTTAATTTGCCGTTTAATTTTATTTTTATTTTTGGTGTGTGTTTGTGTTGATCGTGGAGAAGAAAATTAGCCAAGAAAATATGTGTTTCGAGGTTGTTTTTTAGCGTTTGACGGCGTTTTGTTTGTTCGTAGCCAGTGCGCCGTTTTTGGTTCGGTGTTATACCATCAACTACTGCCCTGACATCTTTGTGTGGTGTCGGCCAAAATACATCGATTCTGTGCAGTTGTCAACTTCGGTTAGAACAGGTGTATTTTTGGCGTTGAAAGCTAGCGAAGAAATTGTATTATTGAAATTTAAAACTCTTAGATATATTTTTTTGGATGAAATTATTTAAAGTTTCTGTTTTTTGGGGAATTTTCGCGTACAATTGTTCAGTAATTGCGAATAATTGGCACATTTTGTTGTTGTTTATTCTATCATTCGCTATTAACATCCTTGGATTTTCCGAGCTTAAAATATTCTGATTAATCAATACAGTATAACTATATTATAACTAGTTTGATAATGTAAATGTTTTACAGTTAACTAAACTAATTAATTCTTACTTTTTCTCATCTCTTATTCTTCGACAGTTTGTACTCATTGTTTTTATCGAGTTCTATTCAGAACTCGATGAAGTCTTCATGATTTGAGCGTCGCTATTAAGGCAGAGACGAATAAGCAATCTTTCAATTGCTGCATTCCTTCACGCGATGGTGCAGAGAGCAAATGTCACGCATGTGGTTGTGAAAGCTGGAATTCAATCCCAACTGGATTTGGTTTCATCTGTAAACAAAAACTAATCAATCTTCAAGCCGATGTCAAAATGCTACAAAACTCAACAGACATTGATGGCATAATGTAGTATTATGATAAACTTGACTGTTCCCTAACCATATTAATTAAATAACCCCATTGTATTTGAATTGAGCATGAGACGAAAAAGCAAATTACAATTGTATTGTATTAGATTATAAACATCGACACATGTAGGCACCACGCATTAACACTTGCAGCAACCGCCCCCCGAGCCTCCCCCAATAATATGCCAAGCCCCCCCCCCCCCCCCCCTAAGCCCCTCCAAAAATCGTAATCATGGACAATATAATTTCTTACCACTGTTAATGAAACCCTGTAATTTTGGTTCAAGTTCGAGGACTGAATCAGAGTCAGAGCCGTTGCGAGGAATAATGGGGCCCCCCGAAGGCAACACTTGGGGCCCCATTATAAATAAAGCACCAAATAATGAATATATTTATTAGACATAATCACATAATACAAGCTCAGGTGAAAACATCTGAGCAAAAAGGTAAAGGCTATACATGATAAATATGATAAATTTTAATATCATACGTGAAGCAACGGGGCCCCTCAGCATTCGGGCCCCCCCGGCCGGGGGGTACGGGGGGCGGTTGCTACGGCTCTGATCAGTGTGTCCCAGTCCCTTATAATATTATGTGGTCAGCGTTCGAGTGTAGTTCTTCATGCTTCGCCAAGCCCCCTCAACTTTTTCCTTATCCCCCCTCAGCCCCCCCCCCATTGGAAAAATCCTGGCACCGCCACTGCTCACGTATGATATAAAAATTTATAATAAAATAGCATTTAAAAGTACCCAGCGTTTTCCCAAAGTCGGACCCCTATTATAATGTTGTGTCATTTATAATTTGTGTAGAAACTGATGCCTTCGGAGAGGGGCATAAGCCCTCACATTGCTCCTGCCGGCATACTCATACACAGCATACACAACGCTCACGCACACTGACACACCATTGACTCATACCTCCGTGGTATCCTGTTTGATACAGGAAACATTCATTTACAGGCTTCCAGTGTTCGACGCACGTCAATTGAATAAACACATACGCGTACACGGTGGCATTCACCCGGGTATTGACCTTGACATTGTGGAATATTCGGGTTCACTCTCGCTTTGTGGCAAGAGCGGAGTTTTATTTTGAGACTCGGGGGATGACAGCCATCGCGCATTAGTGTTCAAAGTTAATTCACTTGGTCAATTGCATGGGACCCTCAGTCATTTTGTGTCTATTCAATTACAATATATACATATGTATATATAAATGAAATATATATGTGTGTACGTGCATGCATATAATTGCATGCACGTACACATACATACATATTTTTCGTGTATTGTTATTTTTTGCTATGCAGATTTTGATGACAATATACCCAATGATCTGAACTCAGCAGAATTATCGTACGGTATTTTAATTGCATATTCATTTCCCCAGCCTATTCGTCCGGAGGTATATACCCCCATAACCCCAGGAAAATTATTCCAAAACAATACACAATTAGAATTAGACATTTTCCATGATTTTTTTCTTTTCGAGAATTGCCAATTAAATTTAGCAACTTATTTGTTCGTTTTCGCGCATTGAATATAATTGCATCACACACAAGTTGTGTGTGTGTGTGTTGTGTAAGTGTACGTCTTTGGCTAGAAGCAAATTTTGTCCGACAACGTCGGCGCGCTGGGGACATACACACACACACACACTCACTCACACACACACACACACACTCACACACACACACACTCACACACACACACACCACACTCACACACACTCACACTCACACTCACACACTCACACACACACACACACACACACACACACACACACACACACACACACACACACACACACACACACACACACACACACACACACACACACACACACACACGGAGTCACTTGCAAGTGGACACCTCGCCCGCTTGTTGGTGCATAGTATAGTAGTCATCGGCCACCAGAGTTGTTCGGTTGATCTTGACTGCAGTGCAGTAGTGATTGCCGACGTGTGTGTGTGTGTGTGTGTGTGCGCGTGTTGGAGGGCTGTGCGCGTGTGTGCCAGGTGCTAAGCCATGTCTACAGATTTAACGCCACGTGTTGGGGAACGCGAACCAATGTGTATGCCTGGTGAAGCTAGCACGGTTGAATCAAACACTGTTGTTGAATGTGACAGTGATGCAGTTTCTCACAACCAGCAGCGCACAAATTTTGAAGAACATAAGCTGGCAGCATCGCCGGCTGGAGCTTCCACTTCTTTCACCGGCTCCTGTGACGATCCCGGACCGTCCGTAGAAACCGGAGGAGCAGACAACGTCGCTAGCAAGGCCAACTGTGTGGTCAAACATCCTTCAGCACATCAGCTCAAAGATCGAGGATCTCGTAGATGGCTGGTGACTTTGGTCAGCTTTTTGTGCAACGGAGTTATGTTCGGCATCATCAACAGCTACGGCGAGATGTTCTCGGCTCTCCTACAGCAGATGCAACTGGTCGGAGTTGCCAACGCTGCCTTCAAATGCTGTGAGTAGTCTTGAAGTGCTAGAGTATTGGTTCTTATCTTGGGTAACTTTTCAATGTCCCTTGGGTTATGAAAATCAAAGGTCAGGGGTCTGGGACTCGATTTCTGTGCACTGGTATAAATTATCGATGGTTTGTAGATTATAAAATTATCAATGGCTATGTTCTTTTCCTAGTAATCCGTATCTAAACTACAGCAAATTGGAGCGATTGAAATACTCGTGGATCTAGAAGACATACTGGCAAATTATAGGATTGCTCATAATCATTTGAGCAGTCAAGTAAAGAGGGTATGGGACCATATTCGACAATTAATTGGGGATATGCGACCATGAAAAGGGTTTGAATCCCTGTTCTAGATGACAGTAAGGCAAATCACTTGATCAACATATTCGATAAATCGTTTGTGTGCCCTCTGACATTCAATATGTCCGTCATAAATATTGCTAATGGCTAAAGCATATCGTTGTTTTCGCCTGACATTAAGTAATTTCAAATGGACGTTGAACAGACTGGCGGTCTTCGCTGCGGTTTGCGTGCACATGAAAAATGGGAGTGGCAAAGTAGAAAAATAATGTGAGACATGAAAAAAATACAATGAATATACAAATACAAACTCAATGAATAAAAATAACTACAACCGCATGCAGAGCCGTAGCAACCGCCCTCCGTACCCCCCGGCTGGGGGGCCCCGAATGTTGAGGGGCCCCGTTGCTTCACGTATGATATTAAAATTTCGCATATTTATTATGTATAGCCTTTACCTTTTTGCTCAGATGCTTTCACCTGAGCTTGTATTATGTGATTTTGTCGAATAAATATATTCATTATTTGGTGCTTTATTTATAATGGGGCCCCAAGTGTTGCCTTCGGGGGGTCCCATAATTTCTCGCTACGGCTCTGACCGCATGATTAGACAAGTCGTCATGCTGTTATATGCTTGCTTTTGGCGCCAATAACGGAACTCAGAAAAAATGGCGGCACCAAGGCGGGGGTGGCTCCAAAAATAATGTCAAGCACCCTGAACCTCCCACTCAAATCCTGACCATGAACATTTTCAAGTGTAGTTCCTCATGTTTCGCCAAGCCCCCGCATCTTTTTCCTTAGCCTCCCATCGGAAAATCCTGTCGCCGCCACTGCCCAGAGGTGCAGTCGGGCTGCAGCGAGTTGAAACAATACGATGACGATGTAACAATATCGTGGACGTCATACCGCACAAGCACGTGCTCATGCAGGTATACACGAACATACATTTTAATCGAATCATGGTCACGTGATCACAATTCCAGCTTCAATTTACGTCATCGGACAAGGCAATTCTGACAGAACAAAGAACTCGTTGGCCACAATTTATTGGCATTTGGAAAATCCTATAAATCAGTGGTGCGTGACATTTTTTTTTCTCTGATTCATCGCTGCTGATTTTCCACAACAGCGCTGAGAAATCAAATATATTCAATTATTCTACCAAATTGAATTTTGGCAAGTGAATAGAAACGAAAATAAACGATTTCTGATTGATAAAACATATTTGTCATTATTTCCGACTTTTAATTCCTCACTCGGCAACTCTTCCGTTCCCTACCAGTGGGGAATTTCCATGAGGTTTCGGATCAATTATCTAAACGAATGTATAAACAACACAAATATTTCTCAAAGTAGGGTCAGGCAATCCGTCAGGCCAGTATAAATAAAAAACTCAGTAATAATATTAATACAGCACTGGCGGCGCTAGGTTTTTTCCGGTGGGGAGGCTGAAAGGGGGCTGTGGAAAAAGATGCGGTTGCTTGACGAAACATGAGGAACTCTACTCGAAATGTTCATGTTTCAGAATTCGGGGGGGGGGGGGCTCAGGAGGAATTTGGCGCATTTTTGGGAGGCTTTAGTCCCTTCAAGTCCCCCTTGGTACAGTCACTGATCCTGCTAGAATGTATGATTTTGTTTGTGTGTGGTGTTTGTCAGCGCTGGTCGGCTCACTGGGTACCGGACTGACATTCTTCATGTCGATCATTTCGGGAGTGATGTCTGACCGTCTCGGAGTCAGGCGCACGGCACTGTTGGGAGCGGGTTTCGTTACGTCAGGACTACTCGCATCCTCACTGTGCATCACAAAGGCTCGTGTGTTCTTGGTCACATGTTCCATCTTGTTGACACGTGTTTTCTTGTACAAAAGGAATACTATTTCGCTCAGTTCGGTTCCACTCAGTTCGATCAGGTATCACTGTATCTGCAGAATTGTACAAGTAGAAAACACAAATCAACTGGAAAAAATAACTCAATGAAGTCAAGAAGTCTGAAATCCCTTGCATGCACTTCAATGTGAAGATAAAACTAGAACCTTTTTTCTCTTAATGACCCCGAAAGTATTCATGATTATGCCGAAAATGTTCATGACCCCGAAAGCGTTCGCGTACCAACTGGACGGCTCTCGCGTATCACTAGTGTTTTGCGCAACACAGGTTGGAAACCGCTGTCCTAGGTCAAAGATAGAAATGCAAGGATGAACGAAGGCACATATCCGTGGAGTGTAATACTGGTGATATCTTAGCTACCGGAGTTGACAATCACCTCTTCCTTCTTAACAACTGCAAAACGTTCCAATGTGCCACCTCACTGAACCGGTTTGTCTCAACAACACGTCGAGCTGCTGAATTTCAGTTGAGTTACAACTGCTGAGTTAAAACGCGCGGATAAGGCAGCAGGACAAATCGTTACCTAATAAAGAAGTCTACCAACAGCTCGGCAATAAATATCAATGGGAACAGGAAAACTTTCTCATTGTAGTGGCGGCACCAAAGGGGGGATTAAGCCCCCAATTATGTGCCAAGTTCTCCCCCCCCCCCTATGCTTCCCCAATACTCCTAACCATGAACATTTGAAGTGTAGTTGCTCACGTTTCGTAGGATGACCGTAAGTTCTCTTTCTCCCTGGACATGTGTTCGTGTTGGGTCTGTCCGACCTGTTAGGGTTCATTTTGCAGAATGTTTCAAGGGTCCGGGGTTTGTATAACTGGTAGAGTAGTTAAATTCGATATGTTCCATCTGCGAGTGTGTAATACTGTAAAAATACAGGCATCGCCCCTGTATTAGTATACATATGTGTGTATAGATCTTAATAACTTTAGATGATCATATGATCATAAATTTATTGTCTTTTTAGAACGACTCAACGTGTACAATTTTTTCATCAAATTATATCGGTATGTATCGTATTAAAGTGTGCTATAGTGCATACGTTATTGCGAGTTTATTCCTCATTAGCATATTCTTGTATGTTGTCCTCTTTTCGTTTGCTCTTTCCCACAGCTCTCATCTGCTGATCAATCTATGTGTATGTGTGTCTGTGTGCATGTATGTCGTCGCCGTCGGCGTGCCATTGACCCTGCCATTGATCCAACGCACACAAACACACAAACACACACACACACACACATACATACATACATACACACATGCACATATATATTGTATTCGAATAATGTGGTTTGATTATACTTAGCAGAGCAGCGGGTTTGTTGTAGTTTTTTATTCAGATAAAAAATCAACAATGTCATCTGATCAGAGCAAGGTCATTGACATTTGACATTGCCACTTGGACTTATCTTTATATCCGAGCATCGAACGACAACATTGGCGTCACGCCATCTCATGACTATACAACATTTGTTTGTGTGCCTGTGTGTGTTTGTGTGTGTGTGTGTGTGTGTGTGTGTGTGTGTGTGTGTGTGTGTGTGTGTGTGTCTGTGTGTGTATGTACGTGTGTGTGTGTGTTATAAGCTTGGATCGCGTAAAAGATGGTGCGATGAATATTTGAATGATAATTTACTTGATCAGGTACAGCGATTCTGCGTGAGGAGGCTTCGCGAAATGAAAAAATACGCTCTCAGATATAATTTAATTTATTGACTTAGAATGTGATTTAGATTTGTGATTTGTGACTTAGATTGTCATATGGTTTTCTCACTAGTCATCTGGATATTCCTTGATGAGTTTGGACGAATTATTCACAAGATCATCATGTGAGCAATTAGAACAATGTCGTGTTTTTTCAGCCATTAATAAGTTGATTGATTAATTAAATATAATAACTAACTCACGCTGAACTGATCAATTATTTAGTTAAATTATAATGTTGCCGCATATTTTAATGTGAAATTTGATCATTGCTTATTGTTCTAGATATTTACTCAAGCAGAACCTACGAGTGACGGATGATTTCGTCTTTTCTACCTGTCAGTTGTACGTTGTTAGAAATTGTCTTTGGTGGTGTGTGTATTGAATAGGTAGAGCTTTTGTACTTGACATACGGTCTTATGTTCGGTACTGGATGTTCGTTGCTGAACACTTCTTCACTGGTGATTCTCGGCCACTATCACTGGCGCCATCTAGGTCTGGCCAACGGTCTGGTGTCTAGCGGTTCCTCGGTCTTCACCATGCTCATGCCCTTCGTCATGTCCTCACTGCTGCCGCGTATCGGCATCGACGGCACTTTCCAGGCGCTTGCCCGTGCGTCACGACAAACACACAAACACGCACACACGCACAGAAGCAAACATGCTAGACTTATGCGACTGGTAGCGTTGTTGTGGTACTATGAGATGGAGAAATACTTCAAAAGTAAACGAACGGGGTGCTATCAAAGGCTATTAAAGGGCTTTACCTCAACTTTGACAAAGTTGAAGTAGAGCATCACCGTATGTAAACATGGAATGACAAAAAATGGAAAAATCAACGTAAATTTAACAGGAAAAATGTAGCTGCAAGAATTAGCAGGAGTAATTGCGCGGTTAAATCACTGTTGGTCAATTAATTTCTTTTTCACTGCTGCTCATCATTATATATATAATTTATATGCTGCTTTATTTGCTTATAATTCCCTGCTATATATTCTGATATAATTTATTTGCTTTTTCCGTCAGTGATGAGCGCTTTGATGGTACCTTCTGTTCTCCTGTTTCGACCAATGAACACGCGGCAATCGGTGACAGAACCTCCAGTATCGACCAATCAGCGAGCTTCGTGGCGACAATACCTCAGTCAGCTGTTGCGACTGGAAATATGGCGCAATAGGCGGTTTTTAGTGTGGGCGATTTCCGTTCCTCTGGGCCTTTTCGGATATTTTGTACCTTATGTTCATTTGGTGAGACTTTTTGATGTACACACACACGTTTTTTTAGTTCGGGTGGAGGAATAGGACAGGATACATCTGCATTAATCCAAGGGGATGCCAACCCTGTTGGATTATCGCTGGCCCCTTGGTGTGGCAGTACAGGGAGGGAAGAAGCAGAGGGTCCACTTTTAGTCGCCTCTTGCACGACACGCAGCGGGTACGGCAGCAGTATTCTTATCCCCTGACCGCAGGGTCACACACACTCGGTTTAGTAGGCTTTAAAATGATAATTATTCCTATTTGAAAAAAGTATGTACTCACTTGGAGATATTTGAATAGTGACCTTCATATAATCATGTTTGGTGCACTGAAACGTCTAACAAATTCAGTCTAGAGAGTAATGAATTGTGGGGCGCCACCGTGTGTGTATATGTGACAATTCCGTGCAGGTTCTATTTGTCAAGAGCAGATATCCCGGCTATAATGCCACCTGGCTTGTGCCCTGTATTGGCCTGACTTCTGGGTTTGGACGAGTGGTGTTCGGCAAAGTGGCCGATCTTCCTCGAGTCAACAAAATTGTCTTACAACAGGTGGAATCTCATCATCTGTTTGTTTACATCAAATACACAACCATAGTATTATATACCATAGTATAATTTGTGCCCAGATAAATTCAAGACGAACTTTATCTACCAGAAGTGTTTTTGTAACTCTTTTCTATGTGAAAATATATTAATCTATGTGACTGGAGAACAAAACAATATAAAACAAATCGAAACTAAAAATTAACATGAGAATAAAAATAAAAATATATGTGTGTCCTGTGATGGTGTTTCTGGAACATTGATTGGTTGATCCATGCATATCGGTCGTTGATTGGCTGTTATTGACACGTGTCGGTCGTTGATTGGTCGGTGTGCAGGTCTCCTTTGTTGTGATTGGTCTGTGCACGATTTTGTTGGCGGTCAGCTCAAGTTACTGGCAATTGTACGCGATTGTGCTTGCGATGGGGGTGTTTGACGGCTGTTTCGTCGCTCTGATGGGTCCGATCGCTTTCGAACTGGTCTCGGATGGCGCAGCCGAGGACGGCGACGATGGTGGCGCGTCTCAGGCAATTGGATCAGTGCTGACTCTCTGCTCCCTGCCTCTGACGATCGGTCCGCCCGTTGCCGGTGAGAAACAAGTCCAAAATGTTCAGTGAAACCACAAGTATTCCGGTGTTCATTCTATTGTAACAAACGTTTGTGTTACAGATGAGATGACAAGTTTGTTGGCGTCTCAACCAAGTATAATCAGCTCCCATTTTTTGGCCAAATTTTGACGTCAAAGTTTTGGCAGAGCATTTCACTTCAGTGTTTGTAATTATACTTGGGTATATAAAAAATAGACCGAATTTTGGGTTCAATTTCGACTTCAACAATCATCTAAGTCATTGTAAATTCACAAGCTTAATGCGAGACCGACTGTATGCTGTTGTCATGGATATTAGGTGCCAGGTTGGTGCTCTGTTTTGATCTGATTTTATTCGTTGTTGAGTGGCGTGGCTGATATGCAAATACGTTGAAATGTCGAGGCGGAATTAATGCGTGCCACTGGTCGTATTGTCTCCGTTTGGGTGTGTCTTGACCTCGAAATTGACATTCACACGTGGCTCACTGTCAAACACACACACACACACACACACACACACACACACACACACACACACACACACACACACACACACACACACACACACACACACACACACACACACACATACTTAAGATAAGTGCTGGAGATGAACAGCTTGAATAGACATTTACGGAGTGTTTACGGGAGAAGATCAAATTGGTTAGGGCATAGGTCGGCAACGCATGATTCCGGAGCCATATTTTCAACCTTCTGTTGTGGCTGCCTGGAACTACTTTGGAAAATATTGAGTATTTTATATAAAAGTAATTTTATTTTAGTTTGTTCATTTTAAAATGTAGTATGCAGTTGTGTATGTTGCACGGTTTATGTGAATGGTTGCTTCATATATTTATGAGTGTATATTCATGTGTATGAGTGTATATTCATCTGTATGAGTTTTTTTTCGACACAAACAAATATATTTACTAATAAATATATTATAACAGTATAAATATAAATATATATATATATATATATATATATATATATATATATATATATATAACAAATATATTTGTGTATGAGTGTATATTATATTTCGCTCATCTCATTGCCTTACACCATATGCCATACACATACATACCATATGCCATATGCCAAGATTTAGCTGCTCAAAGTGCACTCTCATCTTTTGCTTGCCTTTGCTTTTTTGCATTCACGTGTTTTTTGTGTCCTGTAAGCAATTTTTCTATCTCCTATCTCTACCTGATTATCTTTGTACTGAAAATGTGTGTGGATTTCTTATTCTTACTGTGTGTGTATGTTGTATATGTTCTTTTGTAATCGCGCCATTGTTGCTATGTGCGCTAAATCAAATACATGTTGTTGTTGTATATTCATATGTGTATGAGTGTATATTCATATGTGTATGAGTGTATATGCATATGTGTATGGGTGTATATTCATATGTGTATGAGTGTATATTCATATGTGTATGAGTGTATATTCATATGTGTGAGTATATATTCATATGTGTATGAGTGTATATGCATATGTGTATGAGTGTATATTCATGTGTATGAGTGTATATGCATATGTGTATGAGTGTATATTCATATGTGTGATTATATATTCATATGTGTATGAGTGTATATGCATATGTGTATGAGTGTATATTCATATGTGTATGAGTGTATATGCATATGTGTATGAGTGTATATTCATATGTGTGAGTGTATATTCATATGTGTATGAGTGTATATTCATATGTGTGAGTGTATATTCATATGTGTATGAGTGTATATTCATGTGTGTATGAGTGTATATTCATATGTGTGAGTGTATATTCATATGTGTAAGAGTGCTTCCATTTGTGTACGTGCGAAGTGGAAGAGGGCGTTACAGTAAGGAGAGAGTGACTGAGTGGGGTTTGGATTGTTATTTCTTAAATACGATGACTCAAAAAGACACCGGATATTTTATTTGAAATTAAGCATCAACAAAGTGTAAAATGCCTTTTTTTACATTTTGAAATAAAATTCTGTGTTCTCTGCAGCAGTTCGTTGATTTCATTTTCATAAATGCAATATTTATTTTCCACATAGCATAATACTACATGCATAATATGTATAATTATGTCAAAATGGGTCGTGGCTCCGGTTGTTTTCTTCTCATTGGGGGTGGTCCCAAATAGCTCCCAAATGAGTAAAAAAGTTTGCCCAACCCTGGGTTAGGGGAAGCGTTTTTATAGGATGTTTTGCATGCAATGCTGTTTAAATGTTTGTCTAGCAGTTCTGTTTGGTTGGATGCTTCGTCCAGTAGTGGTTGATAATGATTAATTGGTATTTTTCGCTCTACAAATGTCATTTATTAAAATACAAATTAATTGGCATATCATTAGTGTGATTATATCACTATTTTGAAAAAATGTTTTTAATAATTAAAATTTTAATTGCATTCTTAAAATGAAAATAAAAACCATGATCAGGTGATGTCATACAACAAACAATAAAAAAACCTATCGATGATAAACTAACTTTTGGTATCCTAATAATTTTTACAATGTTTCTATACACGTGTATGCGCGTGTGTATGTGTGTGGGTATATGTTTCAGGGTATTTGTTCGACCGCACCAGTTCTTACAGCGTTTCGTTCCTGGTGGCTGGGTGTCCGCCTCTACTGGCTGCGGCCGCAATGTGCGCCATTCACAGAATTGCGCCGCAAATGTCGACGACCAAACGCGCCAAACAAATGATGGCGGAAAAACAGGGCATGGCCAACGCCCAACTGTGAAAATCAGAGGAGAGGGGGCAAGCGCTGCGGTATTCGTCTGGTAGAAGTGGACAAATCCGGATCACAAAATCACGTGCCTTATTCACTGCACATAATTGTCGTGTGCTCCCTATTAATACCGGTAAACTATCATATAGTGAAACAACAGAACATGATTGAGGTGATTTTTATACTGCAAACTTTGGAGCCGACTGAGAAACTAATACATTTTTCTATATAAAAAAACAATGTGTTTTACTCGAAAAAATATATATTCCACACCGACTCAGATAGCAATCAACGAACAATCGGCATTTATTGCTGATTGAAATCAGCTATTTCTAACGATTTCAGCCGCAAGTGTTAGGCTAAACGTCACATACACACACACATACACACACACACACACACACAACACACACACACAACACACACACACACAAAAACGCTATACTGAAAAACGTAACAATTGGCCATTGTACTGAAAAGTTGCACCCGGTCGTTTACGTTTAGAAGCCGCTTGGCTCCTGACAGCGCATCGGTCTGGCCGTTATCCGTGGCAATGCGACTGCTGTGTGTAGGTGAATTGTTTGTGCGTGTTGATATCAGTATGTGTTAAAATACAGCCTATAGTACAAAAAAGTCGTTTACGGCTTTCCGAGAGCCAAAGCCTGCGTTAAAACGTGACAAGACTTTCAAACAGCTTCCAACCACATTTACCTTCTACAAGCCACATAGCACGAACAAATTTATACCGCGGATACCGTCTAAACACCGAGACGAGCTCAAATAGTTCAAATTTGGTACCTTGACCACCAGAAAAAGAGAGGAAATCTGTAAAAATACGAGTGTATAAAAGTAGACAAACATCAGCTACACAAAACAACACAAACGGATACCGTTTACTGGGGACCACACAACACGACATCTGATATGTTGTGTATGATAGCATCACGCACACACACACACACGCACACACACTTGTACGCCAATTACGAGCTCGAATATCGAGCAGGCCTATTGTGCTATGAGCACAATACTTGCACACACACACACACACACACTCACACTCACACACACACACACACACACACACACACACACACACACACACACACACACACACACACACACACACACACACACACACACACACACACACACACACACACACACACACACACACACACACACACACATTAGTCGCGATCCAGAGCTTACATTGATAAGTTTAGATTATAATCTAAACTCAGAGCGTTGCCATAGTAACGGCTACAATAACAAAAATAACAGCATTGTGAGCACTTTGTTAACGATGTGTTAGTGTTGTCTGAACGATGCGGACACACCACGCTCATCAATGACAACCTGATTTTATTGAACCTAGTTAATTGGTGGATTGGATGTGGTTGATTGGTGGATTGGATGTTGTTGATTGGTGGATTGGATGTTGTTGATTGGTGGATTGGATGGCTTCGAAACAGAAGCAAAGTGGAAGTGGAACCGACTTTTTGCTGAAAGAGAACATGGAGAGCATTGATGCTCCAGCAAAAAGCAATTCCAATCCGGGCCAGTTGTTGTTGTTATTGACGTTCCTCAGGTTGTCTGGCCGAGCAACCTCGAGCTCCTGAGGAAAGACACGGCACCGACCGGGTTGTTCCACAGGTCCCTGATGGAATTGATTTTGTGTTGGCGTCTGAGTTGTGTTTGTGCTGTGCAGTGTTGCATGATGTGTGTGATGGTGTGTGGTGCTGAATTACAATCTGGACAGGTGTCCAGATTGCAAGATCCGAGCCAGTTGGTGTTGATGCTGTTAATGTTGTCGTTGTCGTTGTTGTTGTTGTTGCAGTATGACGGCACAGACGGCCGTCGCGTCGGCGTGTGCGGCGGCCGGCAGGCGGGCCAGCGCCTGACGCACGCTCGTCTCGTCAAACAGCGCCGTCAAATGCCACCACACTCGGTCCCGGGCCGCGGCAGCCTCCAGCGACGATGACGAGGCCTCTGATGACGGCCCGAAGGCAGATGAATGAACAGCAGCCGCCGCCGCCGCTGGGGTAGAGGCCGGGGGCGGCGGCAGAGCAGCAGGAGAAAGCAGATGCAGAGCGTGAGAGCCGCCGGCAAAGAGAACAGGAGCGGACGCGATGCGCACCACCTCGGCGTGATTGACTTGCGGCTGTTGTTGAATTTTCTGCTGATTGTGATGAAACAGATATTGCGGCGGAGGTTGATTAGGTGGATGATGATGATGGTGATGATGATGATTGGGAAAGGTCATCAGCTGGTGCGCCACAAGTCGCTCGTCGTGCGTCGGATTCAGCGTCAACTGCCGCGCCAGTCGCCGATGATGCTGTTGTTGTTGTTGTTGTTCTGGTTGAACGGACGGCGGTGACAGCGGTGGAGAAACCCAGCCGCCTGCGCTGATCGGCGAGGCAACAACTGGCGCCGCACCGGACGCCGCCAGCGATCTGGTGCGTGTCACCTTGCGTTTGTGCGCCGGTCCAGCCGAGGCGACGACCGCCGCCGCCGGCAGACTCAAAGTCTTGTGCCGTATCGGACGCCGTTTGGTGTCCTCCGACGACGGCGGCGGTGCAGCTCGCTGGCAGGATAGTAGAGATGTCGCCGAGCAGTTGGAGGATGGTCTGACTGTAGCGCCGCCGCTCACACGTTCCGGGTGATAATACTTGCACTTGAGACCGTACGTGCACTTCTGCATCACACACACACACACAAACACATATATATATACACACATGTCAAGTGTGCGCTTGTGTGTGAGGGTCCAATTTGGTTGACAACAGTACTTACAGCAGGAAAATAGTTGTCTATCTGTCTGTATGTGCGTGTGTGTGTGTGTGTGTGTGTGTGCGCCTATATATGTGTGTACGTATATCTATGTGTGCTGTTATGTTATCAACGATTTGTAGTCGGCAGGACCGATTCAAGAGCTCGTTCGTCCAGCCTCGCAGAGATCAAATGAGTCCTTTGTGTGTGTGTGTTCTTACTAGTTGTCTTCGCAGGAATGAGTCAGAGGCTCGTGAATCCCGCCTTCCAGTTGTCATATGTCTTCTTCAACAGTTGTGTCGTTGGCTGGTGTACTATGTCGCTTGGCAACCTATTCCATCTATCTACTGCTCTATTTGGGAAACTATATTTTTGGATGTCCTTTTTAATCCTGCGTTTTTTTAGCGTGTGTGTAGTTTTTTTTTTGTGTGTGTGTGTGTGTGTGTGTGTATGTATGATGAATGGCTGGTGATTGAAAGAGTAGGTCGAACCTTGCCATAGGGACACACATCGCTGGCGTGTCGCGACGCATGCCGTAGAAACGCGTCCAACTTGGGACCACTGCGTCCAAGGGGGTCCTCGGGGGGCATGAACCTGCACATACACACACACACAAACAAGTTAATGTGAATTAAAAACAAAAACATTTCATACACACAGGACAATAGAGAAACCTCAACACAATGAGCATAAAAGTACACCTTTATGTATACCTATCTGTGAATACAACCTCAAACACACACACACACACGTACACAAAAGTACAGAGCGTGTTGCGTGTGATGTACTTGGGTAGAGTGTGGGTGTACCTGTCGTTGACGAAAGAGTACATGAGCAGACGGCGTTCGACCACTTGTTTGAAGAGCGCATTGTCGCGATATAAGTCACGGTAGTTGTCGTTCGATACAACAATACCGTCCTCATCAACGGCAGTCTGTAAAATGTACCTGCGCAACACACACACACACACACATACAAACTCATGGAAAATCGCACACACAAATTGGAAACAAGAAATAAGTGAAAAATGTGGGCACAAAAAGATAGTTGAGAAAAAATACCGCAATAAAAATACCAGCCAACCAAAAAAGATTGTTGATATAAATTAAACAAAAACAATTCCGCATTGAGATTACAAAAAAATCAACAATACGAATTGTATATATTAAAACCAGAGTAAAATCGAACGTTCGCTTTGAGGACACGCCGAATCTAGCAGCATTGCTGGAAGCTTAATGGAAAGCGGATAAGTGGGGGCTGAGAGAGAGGGGATAATTAGGGGGGGTGTTACCTGTCGTCGTAGCAGGTGATACGTTTGCCGTCGACCACACGAGATGGCGTGAATACCAACGCTCTCTCGCGCTCCAATTGTAACAGCAAATGCTGGTCTATGCGCCGCCAAAACACACACACACACACACATGCATGTATGAAAACAAACATTACTTAACGTGATCAGTTTCATGAGAGACACACGATAAAAAGACAGATGAAAAATATCCCACCAGTATTTTGCAATAAGCTCTCTCCCTCACTACGGGTAAGATCGTTCTGTCAACATTTCTCACCCTTTTCAAAGAGCACTCTTGGAACATTATCACCGTTAAGTCTTATTGTACTTGAGACAACATTGTTTACACTGGCGATTGTGAATATAAGGTGCAATTTCACCTCTGCTCTTTTTCTTGCACATTTCCCTCTATGTGTGTGTGTGTGTATGTACCAATGATGGGTGAGTCGGCACGGGCAGCCTCCTTGCGCCACATGGGCACAAATGCTGTGATGGCTGTGTGACCGCGCGAGCGAAAATACTCCACGGCCAGCTGTATGCCACGACATGAGAACACCTCGCGGTTGCCATGACTACACACACACACATACACACACACACACACAATAAATGAATGTGGCGCTAGCTAGCAAATAGTAGTAGTCTCGCTTAGTGTTCAAGTATCAGTCCGAAAAGAAGCGTGAGCTTGTCGGACTATTGTCACATGTGCTTTTATCTCGTGTATACGTACTCGTGTACACGTACTATTGACTGAACTGCTTGTATGAGTGACCAATAAACTTACTTACTTACAATATAGATGTCGCCACCTTGCATATATACTTAGTATATATGCTTGATTTCACCCCAGAAGTGCATCGGAAGTACTATTAGGTTGTCATTAATGGCGCAGAGTAGGCATTCATTTCGTGTATGTCTGTTGTTTGTTGATCAGGTCTAATGCGTTATGTTTACGTGTGTGTGTGCGTGCGTGTGTGCACGTGTACCTCATGGCCACATTGCTGCCGTCAATGACAATATGTCGCAGCGCAGACGTCGCCGTCGTCGCCACCAGTGGCCGCGAGACGTCGTCCTGTGGTGGCGCCACCAGCTCGCGACCAGCTGCCGCCACCAGTTGCTGCACAAACTCGTTGTCGGAGCCGGGCAGCGCGGCCAGCGCACACTGCACGTGACGCTCGCTGTAGCCAAGCTTGGCGGCCAGCCGTAGACGCTCATCGTAGCAGTAGTTGCCGGCCGCGCCGACAGATGTCGCTGGTGTCGCCAGTGTGAGGTACTCGCTGAACTCGGCGCTCAGTGTATCGGAGACGGCGCGCTGGAGCGGACGGTGTGCCGGTGCTGGCGTCGCTTCCTGGTCGCTATCATAACTGCTGTCTTCTGAGTCGACGGTGACAGTGTGTTGTTGTTGATGCTGTTGTTGTTGTCGGTGCACGGCGGGCGACGGACAACATGACGAAGACGATGACGAAGGAGACGACGGCATGGTGATGCTCAGAGTTGCCGTTTGACCAGTGGAAGGACACGTCAAACAAGCCAACATCGGCATGTATGCATTGGAGATGCGTCCATGCTCTCGATCACACTGTGACACGCGTAAGCACAAATATACGCCGATGCAAATAACACTAGTTGCAGATGCAAGCTTCACATAGTTTGCTCAATTCGAGCAGCACAGAAAAAGTGCAAATAATATCATGAACGTTGAATGAGGAACGTTGGAGAAAGATTCGGCAATGATGCGCAATCAATGAAGACACGATACCAGGTAAAGTACACACACACATACACACACACACACAAATCAAATTTGTTATACCAAATACCAATATTTACTACATGTTCTCTAAGGTCTTCCTAAAGGCACACATTGCGACAATAATGCGAGTCGAAAACAAGACATTCTCCGCTGCTCTATTTTTTGTATGTCACAAACTCTCTCTCTCGGCACGGATGTGCGTGACCACGACACACGCAAGCGCAATTACACACATACACACACACACACACACACACGTATTCTCACAAGCGAGCGAGCGCACGCGCGTTGACCCAATAATGACACTCACCGGTAAACACTAGTGCACGCGGAGCATCACACACGCACACACACACACACACACACACACACACACACACACACACACACACACACACACACACACACACACACACACACACGAACACCGTTGACAAATTGGCACACAACCCGGACACACACATACACACACACAAACACACCTATACACACACATGGGCACATGCACAGATTGGGGCCAATTCCAATAGTTCACCGGCATATCCATGTGAATTCTACCACTGCTTTTGAAATTTGTAGAAAAAAGACTCTTCAACAAAGATAATGTATACAAATAAAAGAATTAAGGACAACAATGTGTAGAAGCTACTATAATGTAAACAACATAAACATTGGTAAATTAGAAAGGGCTTTCATTTGAAACAGAGGTCAGAATTCTGAATCCAGCAGATGTTCCGAAGTCCTGGAATATGTGAAACTGGTGCGGATTGGCAAAGACAAAACCACCCAGTGATTGTTCCACATTTTATCCCAACATTGCGTGGATGGTGACCAAACGGAATAAACCAAGTAATTATCAAATCGATGTTCTCTAATAAACGAATCAAAATGCACTCGAACTTGGGCCCCTTCAAAAAGATAGTGTTAGCTCCGTTGCATCACATAGCTACGAGTGACATAGCTCGTATAAACCAATAAAGACAGTCCATAGGAAATGAAGTATTATAGCGACGAAATTTATGGAAGGGGTTGAGCAATTCGACATAACAATTCAAATAAAAAACCATGTTTTGGCTTGCCGCTCAAGTAATATCCCCAGGAGAACAAGATAGCACACCCCATAATGCTTAGGATTACTACACGTCTCCGTTCTATGTGCTACTGTATACTCAGGACAAAAACCTCTATCAAGTCCACTCCAAAATGTTTCCATCCATTCAGCACATGCTACGATGTAAGCCCATAACACTCTCAAGTCCATCGTGGTCTCAGCAAATAGACATGCATTCATGAACGATGTAACCTTAGTGTACAAGTAACCTTTACAAAGGATCTTCCGTACTCATATATCATATAGGGATTTTCGGAATCAGATTAAATCGAGCACAGATTTGTGGTGTCCTATCAGCGTACACACAACATCCCATCTGTAATCTGTATTAGATAACGTCAACGCAAGCAAATACTCACAAACGTCCGCAGCTGTTGTGATTACCATATGAAAGTCATAAACGTCTTGATAACATCAGCAAACATACATACGTCTTGATAAACATCAGCAACACTGTGTCCGCACAAATTCAACCCTAATCGGATTAGAAACAGGGATCAAACTGGATGAGGAACGCGTGCAAACGTGGATCTGACGTACTCATAAAACACGTCATCAATGACACTAGCACGAATGATACAACAGTGACAATTGAAATGAAAATAACAAAGTACAAGACCTTGACATAAACCAAATCAAGACACACACACACTCACACATGCAATTGGTGTCCTGGAAAGCCAAGCCTATTTCATTGATAACACGAATGTTCGCAACCACAGCACTATCACCTATAGTCATACATACACACACAAACACACACACACACACACAAACACACAATAAAGTTGGGGCAACGCAACTATTCATTTCTACTACTGTTGTGCGCTATGGTTACGTATGTTGAATTCGTCATAGGCTACGGAAATCCCAGATTCCCAAGTTATATCAAGCCGGAATGATCAATTTCGGCTACTGTGTCCAAATGTTAATGCTGAATCATACACACACACACACACACACACACACACACACACACACACACACACACACACACGAACCATGACCAACCGGTAGAAGATACAACAGCCATCCGCTGACATTCCGAAGCACAAACCGACAACGGGTGAAAGTGAGTATACTCGCACACACACACACACACACACACACACACACACACACAGACTTGTGTGTATGTGTATAATGGACGCACGACACATGCACTACCCGGATCCCCAAGCCTGTGAAACCACGCAGCAAATTTACCGGATGCAACGCCCGGAATTTCCACAGAGTGCTACAAACGCGAAGCGTGCAGAACGTTCGCATGTGTACGCTATTGCTAAAGAATAGCAAGGGATCGTGATAACAAAGGCTGCCCAAGTGCCGTCTTGCTTGTGTTCTCATGTGACCTATCTACAACAACAACAACGCCACTAAAGAGAGTCGCAACCAATAAACAGACTTCACCAGTCGTTGGCGCATTCCACAACCAAGCCGTTAACTAACTAATTGTGCTCGATTATCGAAGTCAAGACAAAGATGTAATGCCGTCCCTGTGGTAACTGCCAAACGAAAACAGTATTAAAGTCACATTACTCTAGTGTGAGACCTCATCACCTATATCCACTTGGTAGAAAAGACCTACTAAGCTTCTCCGATTTCCACTTTGACTCGTGTGATGGCCATGATTCTGGATTATGATTCTCTTCAATTCAATTCGCCAACTAAAAGCCAAACATATAACGACATTCGCCAACACAGTGATACCAGAAAGATAATGAGAAATGAACTATAGCCTGAACTGGAAAGAAAACACAATCAAGGTAATATATTTATACACTGATGATGATCTCAATTGCTCGCTTCCTGCCAATGAATACCTAGAGTGGTTTACGTTTAGTAATCGAACTACACAATACAGAATCACATGCCGTTGTATGGTGGAGCATGATATCCTGATTACGCGGCATACTATATACTAAAATATTTCACCTCAAGTTCAACTAGGCAGCAATACACAGCGGTTCGCACCCCGGCCACTGAAAAAACGACAGCTCATAGAGAAACACGCACTGAACACACCTGCGAGACCAGATTCATGGCGCGTGTTGTTGCAAAGTGTCGTTGCAAAGTGGCGAAATGTTGCTGGTGTTTCAGAAGACAAGCGGCGTAAACCACATAACACTTACACACTCACTCGCACACACACACAACACAACACTATCATAGCCGAGTTGTGAATGACCATACACCGGTACCCACAGGCAGGTAGTACATACACGCACACACGCACACACACACACACACACACACACAGAGCTGCCAACACAAGTGACGTCACGACTGACACACACACATTCACGATTGAGCCGGATCTGGACTCAAACACCTCTCTTTCCGAGTCTTCCGACGCTCCACAAT
>OU696570.1:12708519-12738519 GCA_916048095.2 Sacculina carcini | reverse complement strand
AATGTTTAGGATTGAATCAACAAAAATGCAGGGAAAACATGAGAAACTCTAGAGAGCACAACACACAACCAGATTTGATAACCACACACAGGAATTGTAGCAATTTTAGATAGCGATTGAATATGTATAATAAATAAAGTATACTTATATAAGAATTAAATACAACTAAATATATGAGAAAATGCTCTTATATTTGTTATGTCTATTTGCTTATGATTGCAATGCCGACTGAGAATGGACAAATAGTGAATATTTGCTTACGAATTGCTCTGGCCTCGTGACCAAGTTCCTAAGGACCGATAGAGGTGTGGGAGTGCAAATTAATTATTCCATTGTATTGTATTGAAACAACCACTTTAAACAAATCACAGGCGAATATATAGACAATGGCAATCGAAGGCATATAATATATCACATAATATTGGAAAGCCACATGTACACATGGTTGTTTCACGACAACAACGAAGCAGATGTTCACTCAGTTACTATTAGCATACTATTGCTTTCGTTGAAGCCTGTACTTTTTAGTTATATAATAGTACGTGCTTGGATATTTTTCAAACCATATTGTCATGAATATATATTTTTCGTTTCTTTTGACTCCATAGACATAGGCGTTTTTCTTTGTATCACCACTCGTCGGTACGGCAGAACGCTCGCAACCGCATGCAATGGCTAGTGCGCGGCGGCGGAAGCGGCTAGCGTCACCAGCAATGTCCGCACGCCGGACTCAGCAGCAGCTGAACGGCGTCGGCGAGGCCCACACTCGTGACGTCACAGCGCTCGTGCGTGCTGTTGCATCTGCAATCGAAGCCTCCCGAGCGCAGATGCCCGTATATCAGCCAACGTTTGTCGCTGCCGATCTGGCCCGCGAGGTGGCTCTTCTGTTTGTCGTGTGTCTTCTCTTCTCTTTCTGCCTCCGAATTCGTATTGTCTCAGTTTCTTCCCTGCATTTTTCCCCCAGTACAGTTTCTTTTAGTTTGGCTGCTTGCTGTTTTTATTTTGCCTCTTTCGTGTGTCTACTTATTTGGTGTTGATAATAGCCACTCACTGAACGATGCCATGTGCTGTCTCTGTCCATATACAGCCTTCAGCTTGACCGATTGTCGTTTTATTAGTATGACAAGCGGGAATTTCGTCTTTAATTTCTGTGCGTGCGTGTGTTTGTGTATGTGTTGTGAGAGAACATTAGCCAGAAGGACATGAGCAATCGACTGAGGTGCGCTGTTTGTCGTCCGGGCTGGAGAACATTTGTTCGGCGGTGGCTTCCATATGCAGCGCGCCCGTTGCTGGTGGCTTGTGTGGATCGTCGCTGATGTACTCGCTCAATATGCTGATGACTGTTGTGTCGCCAACGCGTTTTCTCTCTTCCACCATGCTCTCATATTTGCTCCACACCGTGCTCAAGGCGATTACCACAATTATTACCATTATTGCCATTATTATTAACACCATTTTTGACATAATTATTACCACCATTACAAATATTACCTCCATTCGTTCCACCATTACCACAATTACCACCATTACCATAATTACTACCAATATTACCACCGTTATTACCACAATTACCATGATTACTACATTTACCACCATCACCAAAATTACCACAATCATTCGTTGTATCGATTTATTTGTGGGGATGGGGGTTAATTTATCTTCTCTCAAATGTTTCAAAGGTGCTGCTCGAAATTTTGCTGTTTTGTTTTAGAAAATGCTTTCAGTTTTTTGCGGCATCGACGCGACCTTATTTGGCAAATGTAGCGTTGAAAAAATTCGCTCCTTCGTTTCGTCTATTTTTCCATTTGGGCTTATTTTCGCTCAACGACGGCCGCCTTGTCTTTTTTCGTGTTTTTCTTTGTCTTTTTTCGGCGTCTGGTTGCGTGTTGGTCGTTTTTCGCCGAGGTTGCCAGTGCGTCGGTGCGCGCGCACACACATGACGCGGGCGTGCTCACTTTTGGCAACTGTCCTATGTACGACGGCAGGACAGAGGGTGTGAGATTGGACAGAGTTGAGGCGCAATTTTGGCTGCTGAACGCCACCAAACGCAGCCGACAATTGGCGTGGACCTGTACGTGGCACGTGCTGTGATACGTGGCGCCGAACGCCAGCCACGTGACACGTGCCAGCGCCACGTGCAGCGTATTCCAGCCGGACGCCAGTCGCAGCGGTAGTGTGGCCGTGCCGCCGCTAGGGGGCGCTGCTTGTTGTACACGGGTGGTGGTCACACGGTTGGACACACATATTCGATGGCACACACCGTTCGTGTCGCGCACGTGAGCCACCAGGGCAAAATGGCGGTGCAAGTTCTGTACTAGCAGCATGAGATTTGGTAGTTTCTGCTTCGGCTGCTGATGGCCGGGTCCGCCGTTGTCGTCCGTGGGGAACGTGAGGCTGATTGAGAGCGGCGGTGTGTGTGTGATCGCTCCACCGCTGGCGGCCCGTTTCATGGCGGGCGCGTGCATCTGCAGCACCTCACAGCGCAACAGTCTGTCCATCATGAGGTGAATCACACCTCCGCCGCCGGGGACAATATCGTACTGCCAACCAGCCAGCGGGTGCGGGCTAGTGCTGTCCAGGATGACGCAGTGGGTTTGACTGTCTCTGACTTCAGCTCGGCTTGCATTGACAGCGTCGGCGGCGCCCGCGCTAGCTGCCGTATTTGGCTGACATACGGGGATTTTGTGCGTTCGCTTCTGCGACGGCATTGGCTGGCTGTAGCGACTGAAACTTGTGTATGTGTATCCGTGTATGTTTGTGTAAGTGTGGCGTCCACCAATGATTAAGTCTCTCTCTCTCTCTCAAACTCACAAACATTCTGCGAATTATGTTGAGAACACGCGTGACAATATTTCACTCGTACTTTCAATCGGAAATGCATTTTTTTAGCTAGAAGTGTAATTGTAATCGATGAGGTATATTTCTATCATTAACTAAAAGTAAGTTTGAAAGCTACAAGCGGTCTTTCCCATTGATAATGACCCTGCAGAAAGTTAACATTTTGGCTGACATTGTCACATTGCGTTGCGTATTTACGTAATGGGCCATAACTTTTGGCGAATTGCCCGCTGGTTGATAATGGAGTAGTTGCCAGGTGATAAATTAAACGTCGAACAGAACAGGACAAATGTGTGTTTTTATCTATCCAAATTAGTTTATTTTCGTTTCTAGTTGCTTGCTAATATTTGATGCGATCTTACAACTGAATTTACTGTATTTCCCGACGTTGCTGTGGAAAATGAAGAAATGGCTTATTTTTAGAAGTGGGGAATCAGAGAATAAAAATATATACGAATCACTAATGTGTATGTGGGCGACAATGTGATATTTCAGGATTGCGAGAGTGATGACGTGTTGCGACGCTGTGTTCAGTTGATACACAGACATCTGACACTGCATCCACCTCACTATCGTCTCACTAAACGCATCTATTACGAGGCCGTAAACAAATCAGAACAGGTTACTTTGCCTATGTCTAAATACTGTTACTAATGTCTCTGCTTCATTACTCATACATTAACTCTTTTACAGTCCTTACTCGTTCATTCACTTACACACTCATTCACTCATTTATTCACTCATTGGCTCGTAGTTTCATTGTGATGTACGTCAGCCTATTTATTATTGTGTGTGTGTGTGTGTGTGTGTGTGTGTGTGTGTGTGTGTGTGTGTGTGTGTGTGTGTGTGTGTGTATATGTGTGTGTGTGTGTGTGTGTGTGTGTGTGTGTGTGTGTAGGGCTGGTCTTATATTTTGTGGGCAATTGAGGCGGCTATGCAGCAAGTGTACGCTGGCGATGCGATGACGTCACAGCCAGCCGGCATGCAGGATATGACGTCACACCAGGCCAACTCGCTCGTGTATGCGCGTGTGCAATGTGTAGAGTGGCTGGTACTGCTTCTTGAGCAGGACATTTGCCACTGGTACTCCCAGTAAGTATCTGTGTGTGTGTGTGTATTTTTTTTTGACACAAACAAATATATTTACAAACGCCTACACATATTCACAATACTACTATAAAACAATGGAGGCGGCGTTGCCACGAATGACGGCCAGGCTTATTCGCTTATTCGCTGTGTGTGTATGTGTTTGTTTGTGTTTATATACGTGTGTTTGTGTGTATATATCTCTGTGTGTATGTGTGTCTCTGTGTGTGTGTGCGTGTGTGTATGTTTGTGTTTATATACATGTGTGTTTGTGTGTATATATCTCTGTGTGTATGTGTGTGTGTGTGTGTGTGTGTGTGTGTCTCTGTGTCTGTCTGTGTGTATATGTATGGCTGTGTTTGTATGTGTATATGTGCGTGTCTGTGTGGTTGTGTGTGTGTGTGTGTGTGTATACGTATATATGTATCTGTGTATACGCGTGTGTATATTTGCATGTGCTTACGTGTAAATATATTCGTGTACAAGTGTATATGTGTATGTGTGTATGTGTTTGTGTGTGTGTGTGTCTGTCAGAATGAACATGCACACACACCACCAACACCAAGACAACAAGCACCCAATTGCCTCTACACGACGACTGACTCGCTCGCAGCTGCGCAGCCAACAGCTGTGTGAACGGCAGCCGCTTCTATCCAGACTACAGCCCAGCTGGCGCCGGCTGCTAGAACTGCTGGTGACGTCACATCTGGCCGTGACGTCAGCAGCATCGGTCGATGACGTCACAAGTGACGTGTCACCTGGCTCCAGTAGTCTACATCTAGCCGTGCTGGTCTGTGCTGTTTTGTGGCCGTTTTGCAATGCTGCACTCTCTATTGCAATGTTGCACCGTATTGAAATGTTGCACTACTTGTTGCAAGGTTGCACTCTTTATTGTTATGTTGCACTCTTTGTTGCTATGCTACACTCTTTTTTTGCTATGTTGCACTCTTCTTTTGCTATGTTTCACTCTTTTTTTGCTATGTTGCACTCTTTTTTTGCCATATTGCACTCTTTGTTGCTATGCTGCACTCTTTTTTGCTATGTTGCACTCTTTATTGGTATGTTGCACTATTTATTGCTATGTTGCTATGTTGCACTCTTTATTGCAACATGTCGAATAGCACCTGCGAATGCAGAAATGGGAGTATATTTTCAGAAATACATATTTTTGGCGTTGTATTTGAGTCAACGCTGTTTTATTCCAAATGTTCTAATATGTGTGTGTGTATGTGTTTGTTTGTTTGTATGTGTGTCAGCGGTTGGTGTGCATGTGCGCCGAGAAGGTGCGTTTGTCGTCGTATGAGAGTGACGTCAGTGGTGACGTCATTGGTGTGGCCAGTCAGAGTATGCTAGATTTTGGCCAAGTTTTAGTGCAGTGCATCATTCAACGCTGTGCGTTCAATATACTGACACACACACATACACATACGAACATACACATACGCACAGACACACATACACAGATACATGCACACACAGAGACACATACACACACAAACACACATTTTCATTTCATTTATTTCATTTTCATTTATTGAACCATTTATATTGCGCAATCTCTACACAATGTCTCAGATGCGCAGACAGTACTATATTTAGAATGCGGCATTGTACAAACAGACATAAACGGCATTGTACATACATACATGTACAAATATTCACAAGAGACAGGTCAGCTCGCATTCTTCGGCATTCAGGCAGGTGAACATGATCTATGGGTAAAAAGACCACACGCACATATATACAGGTATAAGCGGACAGACAGGTGGAAAAACATCGCTGACAGCCACTAATCCTTCTTCGTTTCAAAACAGGTGTTATTCACACCATGCATAACACAAAACATCACACCAACACACCCATACACACACACACACACACACACACACATACAGACACACATACATACACACATACAGACACACATACATACACACATGCATAAAAAGTAGACTTTACGAAAAAATTACATTTTTATACGATTGTACGTGTATGTATGCATGTGTATGTGTGTGTGTGTGTCTCATATTTATGTGCGGTAATCTATATATATATATATATATATATATATATATATATATATCCGTGTGTATATGAGCGTATATGTGTGTGTGTGTCTATGTGTGTGTGTGTGTGTGTGTTTGTATGTAAGCGTGCTTGTGTGTCTATGTGTGTGTGTGTGTATCTATCTATGTATGTGTGATTGTGTGTTTATATATATATATATATATATATATATATATATATATATATATATATATATATATATATATATATATATATATATGTGTGTGTGTGTGTTTGTGTGTGTAAACATGTGTGTGTGTGTGTGTATGTTTCACTATAGTTGATGAGTTTAGCGGACGAACGTTGGACAATTTATTGTGCATGTTGAGACCGTGTTGGCTGGTAGTTCACGTTTCTGCCGCTCTGCTGCGGTGGCGCTTCGATCGCTCGGTGGATTTCCTTCAGTTGTCGCTGGTGTCGTTCACGCGCGCCTATCTGACAACGCCGCTCGACTTTGCGCGCCGAATTGACAACAAGCGCGCTGTAAATGTCGCCGATTGTTTTTATATTGCTATTTTTCGACCAAATGTTTTTTTTGGAATTTCAAAATATTTATTAATCTATACAATTAATAAATTACAATGTTGCAATTTATAAAATTAATTTGAATTACTCTAAATATGGATTAAATCAATATAAAATATTAATCTATGGTTTCTTTATTAATATTAGGTTGATTTATTGACTTTAATTGTTTTGTAGACATATTTTATCGGTGTTGTTCAGGGATTTTGCTGTCAACTCATCTAATTAAACCATTTTTTCCTTACTCTTTTGTGCAGCTCTTTCACACATCGCTGTATCAATTGCTTGGCGTTGCTTAATTTAGATATAGCTTCGAGTAAATATGCCAATCATTGTTCCCTTGCAATATTGCTCCTTCTCGCACTTGCAAAATCTGCCGACGGTAAATATAGTGCACACGTATTGTATGCGCGTGTGTGTGTATGCATGTGTCGTATGCGTGTATGTGTGTGTTGCAATGTTGCAAAGTTGAGCATTGCTAATTTGGACGCGTGTCTTGATGAAAGCACGATTTGAGCAATAAAAGCTTCGTTTGTTGTCAGTGAAATTGTTGTGACTTCCTATCGATGATATATTGGGTATTATGTATATTAAACGCCTTAGAGATCCTTGGTGTATGACTTTTAAAAAATGTCCTATTAATGTAAATGTAATGTGTATATGTGTGTGTGTGTGTGTTCATGTGTGTGTGTTTATTTCTATCAATAAATTAGTATTGCATTATTATTAGATATTTTAATTATAGGTAAATAATGATTAATAAATGTGTTATTAGTAAATTATTATCAGATGAATTACACCAAGGGTGTGTCTGTGTGTGTATATGTGTGTGTGTGTGTGTGTGTGTGTGTATGTGTGTGTATGTGTGTGTGTGTGTAAGTGTGAGGATAATTTGGAGAATCGCTTCATTTTCTCGGCGCTGGTATTTCACACAATTACCGCACATTGTCGCCAACTCAGTTTGCCGCGAATTCACCGCCATCTGGCGGCGCTGACGGCAAACTCGCCGCAGGCAGAGGACGAGAGCGATGGCTCCGCTCCACTGCCTGCTCTGTCCGACCAGCTGTTGGTCAGCTATAACCGACAGCTGCGTCAGCTGGCTGGCGGTGATAATCAGCTGTTTTCAGCTGTGCGCGCCGCCAGCCGCCAGGGATGGCTGCATCAGCGCTTTGCCACGTATCTGTTGCATATGTTGCAAGTGTGATACACTCGTTTATCGCTTTATGTGTGTGTGTGTGTGTGTGTGTGGTGGGGTATTGATGTTTGTAAATATATATGTGTGTATATGTGTAAGTAAAGGTGTGTTTGTGTGTGTGTGTGTGTTTTGGTATGTGTGTGTGTGTGTGTGTGTGTGTGTGTGTGTTTGTGTTGTTTGTTCGTGAAATGTCCAAATATCTGTGGTTTGGCGAGCTGTGAAATTTCAACGTTTGTTTCAATGGTGAATACACGTTATATTTTTATGGTTGTGTGTTTATTTTTGTGGTGTGCGTACTTTCGTACACCGTTCAAGTACAATTTGATTTTCGCCAAATTTATCTTCTTTTCATATCACAATGTTTGATTTTTTTTTAATCTGATCTTACCTGAATATGCGCAATATCTTATTGGATAGCTCTGGTTAAATGAAAAAAAACATAATTTGATGTTTAAATAGATTGGTGGCTTTTTGTTTCTTGTTTGAATTGACTTAGCCGAAATATTTCAGCATTCGTAAAGTGAGTTTAATTGTATTTGTATTTGTGTAAATTTTCAGTGCTTATCAGCGAATTCGTGTACAATTTTTTTAAAATAAATATGCAATAAATTACTCAATGCACCGTGTGACGTATACTTTGGCAAAATCAATTTTTGTTTCAAAGCTTTTTCGTAGATTTTTGTGATTCATATTTCCGTGCATAAGAGTCAATCTTAGGTGTAGGTGCGCATCGTGTGTTGCATATACTATATCCAGCATTTCGTACTTGTGTTTGCGTGTGCGCGCGAGATTATTGCGGTTTGCAGATTCAACTCGCTGCATCGATTCTATTCTCATACATTAATCATAACAATCACGGGCGGATGCAGTGGGAGATTCAAGAGGTCAATAAAGAATTTTCTATAGAATTGATTGATACAAGCATTATCGCAAATAAGTTGCATAATGATGCATTTACATGACTGATGGCCTCCAAGATTCAGCGTCCCCCCCAAATAATTTAGCCCCCCTCAAAATTGCACTCTGGACCCGCCACTGCATACCTTGATACAATGCAAGTTGCAACCGATAGCCTCAGCTTGTGAATCAGCACGTGCTTCATTGTGAGTAAAAATTAATCAAGTAAGTGCTTACTGTGTATGTATGTGTGTGTGTATATGTGTGTGCGTCAGTGTGTGTGTGTGTGTGTGTGTGTCAGTGAGTGTATGTATCAGTGCGTGTGTGTCAGTGAGTGTATGTGTCAGTGTGTGTGTGTGTTTGTATTTTTAAATTATTATTATTGAACAAAACGAACAAAGTGACGCAGGAAGAGCGCAAGCGCTATAAACTGCATCATGCAGCCCCTGCGCAATTTGAACGTGGATAATAAGAGAAAGAGAAAACATACACAAAGACAATATGACACACACAATCATGACAGATCAATACATCACCCATCCACACACACACACACACACACACACACACACACACACACACACACACACACACACACACACACACACACACACACACACACACACACACACACACACACACACACACACACACAGACATACAATTGATAAAATACATAAGAAAATGACTAGATCAAGAGAAATTGCACAATATGCTGCACGAGAAGTGCAGAACAACAATTTGACTAGATTAATTCACAAGAAATACACACACACGCACACAGACACACGCGCACACCAACATAAACGCACTTGCACAAATACAAATACACACGTTAGTCGCACACACACATACACAAACATCACAAAACGATCCTTAAATATTATAAATAAATAAATAAATAAACAGGTCAATCTGAAAATAAATCTCAAATAAATGAATACATAAATATTTTAGGTGGAACTAAACTCGTCAATTTCTCAAAACTTTGTTGGCAGCACTTTTGAATGATCGGACTGTGCTGGCTCTGCACACACCCTCATCCAACCGATTCCACAACCGCACAGAGCTGGCAACGAAACTACGCTTAAACTGATTCGTTCTGCATTTTGGCTCTTGTAGGCAGAGCGAATGTGAATTTACTGCCAGTCGAGTGACCTTAGCAAAGTGTCGCTGATGAGACGCAGAACCGTGTAGAGGGTGTCTTTCGTTGGCCAATATCTGGAATAGCATACAAACGTTGGAGATGTCCCTACGATGACCAAGATTCCAGCATGCATCTCCACCACAGAGGAAGCTGGCAGAGGAGCCAACTCTGTCATTGAGCCAGAGATGCGAATCAGCAGCTGACGACCAAACAGGAGCACAGTACTCGAGAACAGGAAGAACGAAGCAGCGCAAACACGGGGCAGATATAGAACGATCATTGAGTACACGATATGCCTTTCGAAGAATTCCAAGTTTCTGAGAAGCGGAAGCCACAAGACGACGAACCTGTTTCTCAAAAGTCAGCCTTGAATCGAATCGAACTCCAAGGATATCGACTGCCTTACATTCTTCCAATGCGCAGCCATTAACCAACAAAGGATCGAACGATGGATTCAATGTGCGAGACCGAGAAACACACAAAAACTTCGACTTTCTTGAGTCAAGCTTCATATTCCAAGTGTCACACCATATGGATATTCTGCGCAGGTCTTCGTTCAGTGACCAACTCACATTGGGTCGCCGCTCTGGAGTGTCAACGGTAGCCACCATAGTTACATCATCCGCGTAAGCAAAAACAGGATGCGAAGTTAGGCTGAGCAGATCTGATGTGTAGACATTGAACAAGAGAGGACCCAATACACTCCCTTGGGGAACACCCGAGTGAACATCATGCCATTCACTGTGCCTACCATCAACACATACTCTGTGCTTGCGACCTTGAAGGAATTGGGTCATCACTGATAGGACTCTTCCTCCTAACCTGAGAGAGCTTAGCTAGCTTGCCGCCTGAGTCTAGTTTAGCTTTCGAATCAGGCCATCGTGATTGACTCTATCAAACGCGGCTGAAAAGTCTAGCTGGACTATCACAGCTTCCTGTCCTCGATCTAGGGCCTGTTGCACAATATGAGTGATGGAGAGCAAGGCGTCCGTGGTGCCGAGATTTTTGCGATATGCGAATTGATTAGGCGGCAGCAAACTGTGATTTTCAAGGTATTGAGCGAGACGACGACAAACCACATGTTCGAAAACCTTGGATAGCAGAGGTGTTATTGAAATAGGCCGGTATTGACTGGGATCGGATAACCAAGGACCTTTTGGAATTGGAGTGATATTGGCGATTCGGCAGCACGATGGAAAACTGCCGCGCCTAATTAGTCGTCTAAAAACGGCACTAAGTTTTGGAGCCAATGCTACAGCAGTCTTCTTCAGAAATAAGGGAAACATACCCAGAGGATCAGTGCCGCCATTGGAGTCAAGAGATTCAAGCAGACTTTTTACTTCCTTAGATCTGAAAGCCACTCCTGTCAATGCAGGTTTATCATATACAGTGTCATCAGTAGAAAAAGGACGACGAGAGAGTTTGCTGTCGAAATGACGCATGAGCAAATCTGCTTTATCATATATATATATATATATATATATATATATATATATATATATATATATATATATATATATATATATATATATATATATATATATATACATACATACATATATACATATGTATACAATGTCTACAGTGATACGTACATACATATATACATATATATATATATATATATATATATATATATATATATATATATATATATATATATATATATATATATATATATATATATATATGTGTGTGTATATGTGTGTCAGTGTGCGTGTGTGTGCGTTATGTATGTGGTATGACCGAACTCAAAGGTGAATGAGTCATGCTACGACTTGTTGTGCACGCCCATTTGTCTGTCTGTCTGTGCGTGTGTATGTGTGTGTGTGTGTGTGTGTGCATGAAATTGTTCGACTGTCCGCTGTGCAGTTGAGTGTTGAACGTGTTGTCGGGTTGTTGTTGTTTTCTGCCGATCTCTTGTGCTTATTAAACGTGACCGCCACCATGTCTTCCCGTGCGTGCAAAACCCGCTCCCGACGAACATCCACCGATCAAATGTCCGCCTCGTCGGGCGGTTCGGGAGTGGCAAGTCCCCGGAGTCCTCCGCGGGCTATGAGTCCCACTACCACCACTAGACAACAGGAACGGGAGCAATTGGCACAGCTGAACGACCGTCTGGCTGCCTACATTGACCGCGTGCGATCGCTGGAGTCGGACAACGGCGAGTTGGTGCGACAGATCCGCGTGTCTCAAGAGTCTGTCACGCGCCAGGTCAGTGGTTCTCAACTCTATAAGAACCGGAGCCGTGAATTGATGGCTCCGGACCTTCTAGATCAGTGGTTCTTAACGTGTGTGGAATGCCCCACTGGTGGGGAATGGAAGAGTTGCCAAGTAGGAGGCTAAAGGTCAGACAGAAGGATAGATGTGTGTTTTTATCAATTCAAATTCGTTAATTTTTGTTTCTTGACATTTACTTTGATGTAACAACTGAATTTATTGATTTTATCAAGGCTGTTGTAGAGAATGAAGAAATGGCTCATCAAGAAGTGGGGAATCAGTGAGAAAAAAGGTTGAGAACCACTGTTCTAGATAGTTGACATTTCCGGTCTTGAGCTTCGGTCACACCCCAGGCCATCATTGACTGCAGTTAATCACGCCACATCGCTTGGCCCTGATATCTGTGCTGCAAGCAACTCGGTCCACTCAGTAGATTGTCGTACGTGATTTGTGATTTTTCCTGATACCACTTCCAAACACGAAGGGCTCGATGAATGCATGTATGGAACTTGTGGGGTTCTGCACCTCCACTAAGGTTGAGAACCACTGTGCCAGGTGGACAACGTGCGCGAGCTGTACGACAAGGAAGTGCAGAGTTTGCGGCTGTCGTTGGACGAGCTGGCGCGCGAGAAAGCACAGCTGCAAATCAACCTGGGTAGCGCACTGAGCGAACGAGACCGACTGAGTGCTAGGTGAGTGACTACTGATTATTTGCTGCCAGCCAAAATTTCAACAATATATTGTCATTGGTTACACATTCATAACACACACACACATACATACATTTGTACGCATACAGTGCGAGCGAACTCGCTGACACCGTTCAATAGAGTCGCCACACACACATACACACACACACACACACACACACACACACACACACACACACACACACACACACACACACACACACACATGTGCACGACTCCAACGTCAGCTAATGCCGGTGGTTTTCAAACTTTGCGTAGCCGCAGTAGCGTACAACACGTCTGCTAGAAGGCCTGTTGAGTAATGCACTTTGAACATCTCGGTGGTGGAATTTTATCAATGAGATTATTGTGAATCAACCTTATGTGATCTATACGCAGCCTATTCAGCACACTTTCTCCACCGGGAGAAACTGAAGTGCTGATTGGGCGTTGTATTGTCTGACTCATCAATATGTAGTCGACATTCGTTCGGAGGTCGTTCGTATTGAGATAACCACATTTATCGATTTACCAATCCGGAGTACCAGTTGTTTCATAAGATTTTCATTACGAGAACGAGAACGTGTATTTGCTATAGCGCCGGTAAAACACAAGCGCGAAAAACGGAAAACATCAATTGAGGTAAAACGACAATTGTAAAGAATAAGGGAGAAATGAAGAGGTAAAAGAGCGTTATATGCGTAAAGAACGTTCATTTGCTATATATTGTATTTATGTCTGTTAATACGCTCAGTCCATTGTCTCTTGTTTGTTTCGTTGAATGTTGTAGCTGAACAGGTCTGTAGATACTTGAGATAAGTCTTTACTAATCCCGCCAAGGCATGGCTATGGTACTCTGTGACTCATGTGTATTAATAGCGGTCACCCCATGCCATGGCGTCTGCTGTCCTTGGACTTGTTCGGATGTTCGCTGCAGTTGTTCTGCGACGGGTTTGCACATGTGTAAGGTCGAGAGTGTGAGAGCCGTGTGGAGGACAGAGGGGCGATGTCATGATGTTATCTGGGCTTGTAGACGTGGAAATGTTCACTGCAACAAATGTATCGATATAGATCGACCTGCAAGAATGTTTCAACGGTCCATCATTTTGAAAGTGTATACGCCAACGTATCCTGCAAGTCCATACTTTTAAACCACTGTAGTGAAATCAGTTGCAAAATGTTTTTGATGAATCATATCACTGGCGAATCCAGGGGCTCAAGGACTGAAGTCCCCCTCAAATGTTGCATCCACTCCTCATAACCAAGATATTCACCAAAAGAGGTCAATAAAATATATTTCTGTAGAATTTGTTGATATAAACATTATCGCAACGGATATTCGCACATTATTGTTTGTGTAAATGTGTGTATATATCATTGAGAAATGCCCCAATTCATGACCTTCTCACGCTACCTAGTCACTCATACATAATTCAGCCCCCCAAAATTGTACTTTGATTCCGCTACTGAATCATATGTTTACATTTACTCTAATATGGTGGTCAAGCATCATTTTATGCTTATCGTACTATCGCATTTTTTCAGTGCAACATACACTTGGACAGTGGCGACACCGAGTACGGGTTAAAATCTCCCCCAAAATGTGCCAATCCCCGTATCTGTTTCCTCATCCCCTACCCCTCAGCCACCCCACCGCAAAAAATTCTGCTACCGCTACTGGACTTGGATGACGTCTGTTAACCTTTTGAATTTATACACACGTGACGTTGTTAGCAGTGAGTTAACGGTGAATCATCGCAGTTCAGCGAAATCAATGGATAATTTTTATTTGGGATCACGGCTGGCCTAATGCCAAATTGAATTGGATATGTGATATGTGTTTGTGTGTGCATGTATATATATATATATATATATATATATATATATATATATATATATATATATATATATATATATATATATGTGTTTGTGTGAGTGAGTGAGTGAGTGAATAAATGTATGCTCAAATGCTTGGACAATAAGAAATACAAGTCGCTAAATGCCATTTGTGAAGTTGAAGGAATTATTATACGTATTTCGCATTTACACACGTGTATTATCTGGAAGATAGCCTGGAGTATTTGTTGGTCGTGTATTTCGAGGATTTCGCTGACCAGGTTCCTGTGTGTGCTGATGTACAGGGTGCGAGAATGTGAGACGGCCCTGGAGGCGTCCAACAAGAAGACGTCCTCTCACGAGACCATCATAAAGAATCTGCAAGCGAAAGTTGAGCGTGTGATGTCGGAAAAACAGCAGGCAAACGCGGATCTGCAGGTGGATCTTTTATTCGGAGAACCTCCGCTCTAAACTCTGTCATGGACTGCTTCCAGAGTTAGCAATGCATTCTGCGTTTATTCGCACAGTTGCAATAGTATAATCAGTGCATGCAGGCACTGGCGTGTATGTAAATTTCAACACCCCCCAATCATTCAGTCCCCACGAAATCGCACTCTGGATTCGCTACTGCATGCAGGTTTTTGCAATTTGTGTAAATGAAAATATGTTTTTAAATAGTTTTATGATTCATATGTTGTTGTTTTGCTTCGAGGCATGTCAGCAACACAAGTGAATTCATTCAGACATAAGTAATTTGTTTTTTTTGTATTAAACAGTTAACTCAAGACAAGATGACGAAATCAAGAGTTTCATAAATCCAAGGAAATTATTCTGCGAATGACAGGATGTCTGATGAATATTTGGTTGAAATTTTAATCAATATTTCATAGTTGAAAATAAATTTGAAGACTGATAAAAGCGCTGAAGGTTAGCGATACTTTGTTGGCAGGAAGCCAAGACCTCTCGTGATAAGATTTCTGCCGATCTGACTATCATGACCGAGAAATGCACCGAGGAGTCGCTAGCACGCGTCGAGTCACAGAACCGTTGCACAAGCCTGCAGGAGGAACTGGAATTCAAGACCAACGTAAGAATATGGTTGCTTGTATGCCAGTGGTTCTTAAACTTTTCTCTCGGATTCTTCACTTCTTAATGAGCCAGCTCTTCTTTTTCCACAACAGCGCTGATAAATTCAATAAATTCAGTTGTTACATCAAAGTAAATGTCAAGAGGTCATTAGAAACAAAGATAAACGAATTTGAATTGATAAAAACACACATTTGTCCTTCTGTCCGACCTTTAGCACTTGACATTTCAAAGACATTTCCCACCTGTTGCATGCGAAGTGCGCTCTGAGGTCGTCTGCCAATATGGAAGCTTCTGAACAAGAAACGACAGCGACCTCTGAAATATAACAGCTCAAAATTTTGGTGGACATTTGCGCAGTGGCGGCGCCAGGGTTTTTTCCGGTGTGGGGGTGAGGGCGGGCGTGGGGCTAAGGAAAAAGATGCGGGGTTTGCGAAACACGAGGGGCTGCACTGGAAATGTTCATGGTGAGGATTCTTGGGGGTTCAGGAGGGGCTTGACATATTTTCCAGTGGCTTCAGTCCCTCTAATTTTCCCTTGGTGCCGCCACTGCACTTAAATCAACCTAAACCTTTAAAACCTAAGCCTTAAAAGTCTACAATTACTGTAAAATACCCCTAGATTAACTTCTAGAATATTTATATTGTATCATCTCAAAGTCATCCTAGTTTATTGGTCTTGTAGCTGTACGAACATCAGTTGACTGAGACCAGATCGCGCTACACGGTGGAGCACGTCACCACGGTGACCGAGACCAACAGACTTCGACAACAACATCAACAACAACTGCAGGAGTCGCTTCAACAACTGCGCACCGACTACGAACACAAAATGGCCGACAATCGCGAGCAAATTGAAGGTGTCTACGAAACCAAGGTCAGCAGGGCAGATGCGAGCTCTTAAACAAATATTTAACCTAACCTACATTCCCGAAGGTTAAGGTTAAAGGTTAAATGCCTAATTGGCAGCTGCTACACGGGAAGAAGCCGAAGCTTATGAACACACAGGTGTGTCCCGTGCAGCTCGCTGCCACCGCATAACCGACCCTCTCCACGCTATGGCGCCACAAGGACGTAAGACGTATTAGAGAGGGCCACCTCCCCAGAATGCATGACATAACACATTACTGATATCTAGTACCAACATTTTCTGCTGGGTGGACAGGGGCTGTTGGATTATATAATTCGCCCAATGAAATTCTGCTCCGCCGGGTTTCGAACCACAGACCTCACGCTTGTGAGGCGGGTGTGCTGACAACTGTACCACGGAGTCAAAGGCCCTCATTATAAGTAATACACCATTGTAATAGAGGTCCGACTCTGGGAAAATGCAGTTACGAGCGGCTCCTCCGTCTCCATTAAGCTGGAGACTTGTGTGCTACTTTATGACAAGTTTTAATATAATGCGTGAGGTAAAGGTAACCTCTCAACAATCGTGGGCCCCGAGTGTTTATATATGTGTATGTATGCGTGTGTGTGTGTGTGTGTCAGTTGGGCGAGTTAAATGAGCAGTTGGACTCAAGACAGGCCAGTCTTGCAGACCGTGTGCGTCAGTGTAGCGAGCAGCGCGCCGAATTCGCCGCGATGCGCTCGCGCACCGACAAGCTGGAGGCCACGAATCACTCGCTGTTGGCGCGACTACAACAGCTAGAGAAACAGGCGAGCTATCTGATGCCGTGAGATACAGGGCAGTGGCGGCGCCAGGATTTTCCCATGGGGTGCTGAAGGGAGGGACTCAGGAAAAAGATACGGGGGATTGGCGAAACATGTGGAACTACGCTCGAAACGTTCATGAAATGGTCAGGATTTTTGTTGGGCTCAGGGGACTGGGCACATTTTGGGGGCCTCAGTCCCTGCAAGGCCTCCTGGCGCCGCCATTGCTGTCAATCTCGAAATTGTCATATATTCAATCAATCAATCAATATATTTAGAGCGCACGTAAATGACGCACACGCGAAACGAAAAAATGGACGGAGAAAAACATCATGTACCGGGAAACAATGCCGCAACAGCCATGTAAAAATGCGACAAGAAACAATGAACAGCGATATAGAACAACGACATACATATGATAAACATCGCACAACACACAAAATTAGCAAAAGAAACAACAAGAATTAAGAATCAAGAATGAGGGAGCAAAATGATGAAGACATATAGGCATATAGACATGAGATGGACGAAGGAAGTAAGTGAGCATTATGCAGGAAGATACTACAATTTAGCGTACGGTGTGAAAACATCATCTGTGTAAATTTCGTGTAATTATATTATTATCCGAATTTATGAAGTTATTTTCTAGCGATGAATGAAAAAGGAAAATCGATTTAAAAAGACAATTACATACAAAATGAACGAGGAACGAGCTAGAGGAATTCTATTCATCTCCGTAAATATTCACAGACAGTTTCTTAATACAAATAAATTAATAAAACAAAATACTCTTTAAATAAAAAAACTGAAAAAAAACTAAAAAACTGTTCATAAATGCTTGATACCGCCAATTCATGAACGTATACCGTCAATATGTTTGTATGTCTGTGCGTGTGTGTGTATGAACGTGGCAGTTGGACGAGGAGCGTGCGGCGGCAGCTGCGCAGCTGGCTGATCGTGAGCAGCAGCTGCAGCAGCTGCACAATGCCAGCAGTCAACAGCTGCAAGAGTTTGCCGATCTGCTGGACGTAAAAGTTGCGCTCGACGTTGAGTTGGCCACCTACCGCAAGATGCTGGAAACTGAGGAACAACGGTGTGTGTTTTTTGTACGTTGTCGTCAATTATACTTCAACTGTTATTATTAATTAATTAATTACAGGCAAGTCCAGTAGCATGAGGGAAGAGTACAAGCACTATTACCGCCCTGCGGTGGCTCCATGTACTGGAAGCAAAGGGAAACAAATTTAGAGAGGGAGTTTGGGAAATACAGGTTTATTCTGGAAGATGAACGCTGGTGAAGAAAGCTGCAAAATAAATAAACGACAACTCGAATGAAATATTGCAGCATTGATTTGGCATCGTGGAACACACATACACACACACACACACACGGATTGTTTTAGATGTCTTGCGTTGTTACTCATTTACATTACGGTGGGTTTTCTTTCTATTGAAAAAGCTCGCCGATTCCTTCTGTTCTGTGATTGCAGACTGCACATGTCTCCTGGCGCCAATACTTCCAGCGACAGCCGTACAGGTGGCGCCACCAGCGGGTCGCCTAGCACGCCTACGGGCACGCGCTGCTCCAAATTGCGCAAACGCACTTGCACCGCCGACTCGGCCAAAAAAGAAGCCAGCTCAATTTAAGACAACCCTCGACGCAGACCTGAGGTTTGCCCCCTCGTTCATACAACCGAACGCACACACTCAAATTAAACTGACTTGTTCGCCCGAAATCGTTGACTACAATTTGTCTGTAGTATACGCTATTTTTGTGTTTTTGTTTCACGAAAGAACAACATTATTTAAATATATTCAAATATATTGCATTTCACGGTATGCCATCTATATATGCAACGTGAAAATAAAATTAGGAAAATACTGGGAAAACTGGACTGGTGTATATATAAATATTTAATAAAGAAATATATTGGGTATAGTCATATAAAAATAGATTTCACCAAGAGGTGCATACATAACCGTTTCCCATTTGCGCAGGTCAGAATCGAACCCGTGCAAGAATGCGTCAATGCACACAGACGGACAAACACAATGTCATTAATATGGGTTCTAGACAAAACGCTAGACGAATGAACGTCTCGTCAACATAAAAGTCCAAAAGAATCTCGCCATAAAAGAATAACATAAAGAATCAAACATAAAACTCTTCTGCCCGATCAAACCAGCAAATAAAAATAACATCAAAAAGCTGGCAAGAATGATGTAGAAAAATATAATTAATAAATATAAATATATGAAACCAGAGATGAAAAACAAAAAAGTCAAAAATAAAATTGTTACACCAGTAAGCACGAACGCACTCACTGACATGCAACCGTTTACAAGATTTTAAACACTATAATAGGTTAGCAAACAAGAAGGGTGCTTAGTTGATTAAAATGGCTACAAATCCAGAAACACTGAACACCTGAATTCCTGTCGCTTGAATTCCACTGTTATTCTACCATGTCTAGAAGCGGCATAAACAGGTAATGAAAATACGATGGTATGGTCGGGGGATTGACTAATATTATGAAGCGATGGTATTTGAAGGAAATTTGCGAGAAATCTCTTGTTTTGTAGGTTCGAAATAATTTTATGCATAAATTTTCATATATTATTATTATTATTAATTACCGGCAGATCCAGTAACATGGGAAGAGTGCAAGCAAAAACTTGATGCTTCGATTAAATTGCTTGGATATCACAAGCAGACAACCACTCACCAACGAACACCTGATGTAGCTGCACAAACACAATGAACACGTATATAACACGACACTGACACCCCAACACAATGCCATATAACATATCCGACCTATTCTTGCAAGCGTGCGCCAGCCGGTTGATCTAGCAGCCAAACGACGCGACCATTTGGCGGACGCACGGCACTCGCCGGCAGCTTGGGATCTCGCTGGCGCAGCACGCTGTACACGACATCCGCCTTGCCGCCGCCCGTCGCCGCAAACACACACACGCGCGCCGCATTCAGCGCGGCCAACGTCAGTGTGACGCGTTGCGGCGGAGGCTTGGGCGAGTCGACGACGGCCGCTACCATCGCCGCCGCTGCCCGGTCGTCCGTCGTCAGCCGATGGCCGGGAAACAGCGAGCACGTGTGCCCGTCCGGTCCCAGCCCCAGCAGCGCAAGATCCACTGACGGCATAACCTGCTGCTCACTGCTGCCGCCGTCCGGCTCCAACAGCCGACGCAGCTGGCGCTCGTAATCGACGGCTGCCTCGGCCGGCGTCAGCGACACGTCGACGTACAGCAGATGTTCTCCACGCAGCGGCCACTCGCCGCCGTTCTCGCTGAGCAGCGCGGCATATTGGCCGGCTGTTGAGTCGGCGCTGTCGAGCGGCACGAGCCGCTCGTCGCACAAGAACACGCGCCAGCAGTGCCATGCTGCGTCGCCGCCGCCGTCGCATATGGCACGAATGGCGGCCGCCACCATGGCGATCATGCTGCCACCTAGCGGCCAGTGATAGAAGCAATATCGGTGACAGAATAACACACACACACACACACACACGTTATGTTATATTATATAGACATTTATAAGGCGCTTTTCGCCCGAAGATCTCAAGTGCTCTCACACACACACATACTCGAACACAAGATGCATACATAGAGACTATACATACATACAACAGATATAAAAACAAACGTTTAAATATTGTTGGCAAGTTATATATAAGGTTCAGGTGCAGATATACACAGGAATATATTGAACTAGAGTACAAATATGAATAAAACACAAAGACAAACACACACACACACACACACACACACAATATGCGATGGCGCAGAACACTATTGCATAAATGACAGCGTCTGAGCACCAGAAATACACAGAAGAGAAAGAAGAAATATGATTACTGTGAAACAGCAGCAATGTCGGAAAGTGCACATAGCGCGGTCAGTTAAAACATGACATGTTTCTTGAAGAAAAATAGAGCTGAGACAATGGGAGGAGAAGAAAATCCAGAGAAATATTGAGAGTAGAAAAAAACTCACCAGACACGCCGATCACAAACAAGCCTCGCTCCTGAATGGCCTTCTTTGATAGATCAGTCATGATTCGAGCCAGTTCCAAGCTGATTTCAGAAACCGACTCCTTGATAATTATTTCTTCCGACATTTTCGACGAGCTGGTGTAGGCCAGCAGAATAACCAGACCGCAAGAGTACCTGCTTCACACAGGAATCGAAATTATAGCGTGTCGAAAGTTCCAGCAGCATAAAACACCATACCACCACTAAAGTACAAAATGAAACATGCATAGCCGTTTGTAAGCAGAACCAAGTAATTATTGGTAGTTGAGAACAGTGAATGGCGTTGCACGTGAGAACAGGAGATGCTTTCCATCACGTCACTTTGGTCTGCGCCCATCAATCAATCACGAATAAATCACGTACAAACCACGAATTCAACACAGATTTGATGAAATTTCACTGACTCAAAAGATGTTGTAGTCACTCAATATCTACCATCAAAACATCAGCCGAGACCGTCCCGTTCCATATAACACTAGCAAATAAACGCATATTTTGAGCGTAAAACCTTCGAATTATCTACGTTTTGTGTCTTTTTTACCCACATATTACGCTATGTCTATGTGGTACATAGTTCTTGTACCGTTTGTTTGTATGTTGATCGCGGGCTACACAATCCTTTCGGATTCTCATGCCCTGCCGTCTTGTGTATTGTATTAGTGAAATTGTGTATTGTGAAAAGCAAAATAAATGACGATGATTCTCACCTGGTGGGCTTCCTGGACCCCGACTGCGAGATCGGTTCTCTGTACGAGGATCAAAGAAGCCGCACACTGCTGATGCGCCAACTCTAGATAGCAGAATGAACTGGGAGAGACAGCAATAAGAATGAGTTGGATGGTGCATCATAGGCAGCTATTTGCAAAAACAACGATATATCAGACTAAATGTACTAAGGAAAAGGAACAAAAAAGAAACAAGATGATAACATGATGATATCGAAAACTGCCACAGTCAATACATACCAATTAAAAACACCAACAACACTTACGCAATTGCTACCACACCGCAAACATTCAACACACCAACCTTCACTTCGGAAATTGTTCCATTCAGTTCTCACTGGATTTTTCACGAACTTTAGAATTAATGTTCATACAGTTTTTCATCACATTATTCAATGAAAGAGAAGATAGAATAGTGATAAAATTACTTCGGAAAAATCATGAAAACTAATTCTGACATTTTTTAGGGGTTTTTTTTCTGATCAACTGCTCTGCAAATTCCTGAGCAACAAATCAATCCTAAAAAAATTGAAATAATTGCCTGCCAGTAAACAAGATGTTCATGAGCGACGTTTCGCCATCAAGGAAATTATTAATTCTGAAAAACTAGCCAATGCAAAGCGTGTATGTCATGTTCGTCTATCACGACTACGTTTTCGTTCTGTTTTCTGTTGTTGTGCTTTGTGGATATCTTGGTTGTTGGTGGGCTTTTGAATCTGAAACTTGAACGGAAGGTCGTTGAAATGATCGGCAATTCGAGAACGCTTGTGCGGAAGTTCTATTCTTCGGCCATCAGACGGGGCATGGTCGAAGAAGAACGAGGCGGTATTCCGTTGTCGTCTTTGCCTTTCCCAACGGATAACAAATACCGTGTGACGGCTACATTCTTCTTGTTCATCATGAGCGCTGTGATGACTCCGTTTTTAATGGTCAGAGCTCATCTGAAGAAGTTTGGTGCTACGGTTTGATCTGGATCCTGTGTCGATGTGTGCGAATGTTGAATTGTATGTGAAGTTAGCCACTTTTTGCTTCGAACGCTTGGTAATATAGTGTCAATAGAGATGTTTTATTTTGCCTCAATCGCTTTGACCTCTTGGTGTGTTAATCGGGTTTAATCGAATATCGCTAATTGTCATGGGCCTTATTCGAACATAAGTTACATAACATGAGGTGTTTCAGCGGTGTTTATTCGGGGAAGTGGAAGGCTCATTTATTCCAAGTTTCTGTAAAACTTAAACTATTGAATCGATTTAGAATCAGATTTGGTCCTGGCTCCTCGATGTGCTAAGGAAGATACATGACGACGGATAAAAGACCTCGGATTATACATGACGCTGGCACAATACATTTAGAATTGAAACTGGTACACGATATATTTAAACTCATAAGCCGTCGATATCCACATAATTGGCCGGCATAAATTTCGGCGCCCGATAGTTTTGCACATGGGCGTATATTGTGTTGAATACAGCATATTTGTAATACTTTGAAAACATCGATTACACTTTACAGTTTCATTCTCTATGTACACTTCTTGAGGGAAATAAAACGACTACGACACGACACGAATAAGTGTTATTCGCGGATTGATTCAGGCCGCCTTCATTCTCTTCTCACGTTTGTTTTGAACGTGAGTCGTTAACGCAGCACACCGAGGTCCTACAATTATAACGCTCTCTTGAACATATGCGGCGCAATAGCTTCAAACGATCCGAGCTTTGTGGAAAAATTTGGCGCCGACTCTATTGTTGCACTCGATTGTTGGATTTCTTTCTCGTCAGCATTACCGTTGGCTGTTTTTTGAATATGAAACAATTTACATTTTTTTACTTGATTTATCATCTTTTTCTATTACCTAAATTAATCATTAATATTTAGACAAAAATTGGTAATTATAAAATAATTGATGATAAATAATAATAATAACTAATTAATAAGAAATAGAAATAAGCATAAGTAATGTATAATAATTGTATGTTAAAGTCCTTGAGAGTTATGCAGATTTTTTTGACTGAATAATCAAGCGATTTCGCCATAGTTTGGAAAATTTAGAGCACAATCGCATTAATATGCATTGTGAATATTTGAGTCGTATTAGATTTTTAAACGATAATTTACTGTAAACGATATTTCATGTAGATAAAAAAATTGGTAAATATATTATATTGATTCGGTCAATCAAATTGGACGCGTTCTGAGCTTCTGTGAGGTGCAAAATTACTCATGGTATACCCTCGACGTCAATATTGTGTCGTATGAAACAATCAAATGCCAGCGGATATCATGACAAAGCTCATGGGACACACATTCAGATGGTCTGCCCACCACACTCGTCGGCTCAGCATTAGCCACACAGCACAGCGGCGACACACACACACACACATTAGCTCATTTTCCAGCTGACAAATTAGATGTTTTCTCGCGGACAGCGGTGCTCCGGTGCAACTCATGCGCGCGCCGAACTTTTGCGCACGTTAACCCGTGCACAGTCCTCACTTGCTGTCGCCCCGACGTCGTTGCGGGGTCGTCTTTGGTGTGGTGTGTGACTTGTGCTGTCAGAAACACAATGCTCCTCCAACAGAAATCAACAAGATTGCCACTGTTCCTAGCCGTCTTGTCCGCTTGTTTGTTGATTGTGGAGTGTATGAAGGCGGCTTCAGGTAAGACGACAGATCCAGCTGAATGCATAATGGAATTCGAATTTTAGGCGTGATTGTTTCCACTTCATGCTGTATACTGCATTAATTTGTTGTTTCTTCCGTTATCGTATTGGACACTTGTTGAGTATGTTGGATTTTTCGTCCTGGTAAACTTGCCAACGTTGAGGCTTTCTGTCTGATTTCGGACTAAGGATCAGCAGTGACACATCACACTCCATCATGGAATCGCAGTATTTTTCTATATTAATTCACATTTATATCAATAATGTAGTTGATTGTTGTCTATGAACTATTGTCCAATGAAAATTTTAACTTATATTATTTATATGCACATGTCCTCATTTGTGAGCGTTTGATAGGGGACAGAAGTGAGGCAGACGCAGATGAGCTGCCCTCGTTTGTCGGCCAGATGTCTAATGTGACGGTGGCGGCCGGGAAAACGGCCACCATGACCTGTGTTGTCAATGGTCTTCGCCACTACAAGGCCAGTCATACTTCCATAAACCAGAGCACCTATCAAGCGTATCTTATGCGAAAAAGAATCTCACAATTCAAGCTGCCAAAATGGACAGTAGCAAATTCCAAGCATCAGATAATTATTTATATCGGATCTGAAATGATCTGAGATCTGATCATTTCAGAGATCTGAGAGATCTGGATCTGAGAAAAAAGTGCAGTTTTAAAAGTTAATATTACTAATTTTGGTTTAAAAGGGGGAAAATACGCAATTGATATGTCAAAAGTAGTTATAGATAAATTAATACATTTTGAGGTTGCTGTATATCGCATACACATCATTCGTTCAAAGCTCCACCACTGATTGGTTCTATTTATGTTATTATTCGGGCTGTCAAAAAAGTAACCTAAAAATCAGAAAAAGTAACTTTATTTTCGAGGAAAAGTAACCTAAAAAAGTAACCTAAAAAACCTGAGTTTTAATGTTATTATCACTTTTGTATCGCTTTATCACATGTTTATCACGCCTTTGCTGATTAGTGCGCTATATGAAATACACGGTTTGTTTGTTGTTTGTTTGTGAACATATAAAGTAACCTAATAACCAATAAAAAAAGTAACCTAAAAATAACCTCCTTCAAAAAAGGTCAATTTCTGTTTGCAGTTCTGAAGGAAGAAAATACACCAGTCCTTCTATCTTATTTCCGAGTTGGTACTATTTTTCCATCCTCTCTCCGATCTGGCACCATTTTACATCAAACCACCATAAGTGACTTACCATAATTTTGCTAACTTCGAAAAAAGGAGCATAACCATCCAAATATAATTTCATGTGGAAGGCTAATACAAATGCGAAATACACTAATTACAAATGTAAATATTTGTAATAATGGTCACAATAATGTTCCAATGGAACTTTTTATCAAATAGCACGTACTACAGCTTGTATATTTGTGTGAGCGTAAACACTGCATGTGTGAATGCCCCCGTCCTCCCATATGTAGCACCCTGTGCTCACAGTCTTATCAATGTAAAACGTGAGAAAATGGCGCTATCTCACGCCCTGAAAATCACGTTCTAATTCCTGTTCAAGTAAATACGTACTGTCAAGTGCTACAGTGCAGTATCTGGTATAGAGAGCTCACACATCGTACTATACCACGCTCCAAACATCTCACGACACCCTCCAGTTCGTGGACATTTTCTAAAATGGAATTACACTATCCTGCGTACCCAAAAACGTATATATATCGAGTAGCACATATATTAAGATGAATACCAATTGCTAAATTCCAACAGCAGAAACTTTGACATGTCTTGATCTTCAGACCTAATAGTCCATCTCTTTTCCTATTTTATCCTCATATATACCGTTTTGTGCCTCTTATCTGCAAAAAGTCACCGAACTTCGTGGTTAACTTACCTAATAACAAGAAAAATACCAAAAGCTAACCTGACGATAAAAAGTAACCTTAAAAGCAAAAAAAGTAATCTAACGATGGAAAAGTAACTTTCGATAACTTAATAACTTTTTTAATAATTATCGTACACAACTTTTATATGCAGTTTTAGGTAGCTTATGAAAAAGTGAGCTTTAGGTGAAAAAGTAACTTTATTAACTTTTGACAGCCCTAGTTATTATATTTCTCTTTACTCGGATATGAGATCTGAAAATGTCTATGCATGAACAACATGCTGTCTGTATTTAACACGCAGTTTGGAGGAAAAATAAAATGTATCAAAAGACGACGGAAAGAGCTATTAAAATAAAAGCAACTATAGAATGCATTATAAATATGAATATAATAAATTTAAATATGAAAAAAAAATTGGTGTAAAAATAATATAATTTGAATATATTCGTGTGAAGAAAGTTGAGATGAAATTGTGCGGTTATATTCTCTCTAAATTTACCAGAGTATTAGCAACATGGGTAAAGACAAAAGCATGGATACAGATAGTTTCAGATTTTTGGCACATGCAGAAGACACGCAGTAAATTCCAGTCGTTATCGCAATGATGTTGAGTGATGGCAGACAATAACAGTCTTTCGTCAGTGTTATGAGATGTGACGATGAATTAATGGGCGGTTAATCATGTCTCCTTCTTCTAGTGGTCACTCGGGATTTATTGTCATCGAGATGGCGATTGCTTTAGCAGCCAAGTGTTCTGTTTTGAAGTATTGAACGTGTGTGTATGTCAGCGTATAAAAGTTTAACTCGCGGCTGATGGATGAGAAATAAATTGAATTGATGCCTGATTGGTGGGGTTAACACTTCCCTCACACAAGAGCTTACTGAAAGTAGATCTGTGCTCTAGCTAACCTTACGCTTACAGGAATTTCGTTAAGACAAATAGGCGAGCAGTAATTAAAAATTTATATTAAAAACCAGAGAAGAGTAAACTGTCCTTGTTGAAGAAAATTCCACGTTATTCCAAAGTTAACTGGAAATACATGTAATGTTAAATGTCTAAGGTGAGCATGTGCAAGAACTATGACCCTATCCGCAAATCAAGGACTGGAAAATTTATAAAAATAACTATAAGGAAACATTTTAAATATAAAATTAATCAAATGAAGGACATAAAACAAGGATACTAATATTGAACGCTTCATACAGCATTAGGGACCAATCAACGAGCTCAAAACTAGGTATATATGGTCACGTGACATGCACACAAAGAACAGACTACCAGTGGCTCTCAAACTATTCTAGCAGTTAGAGCCCAATATAGACTAAACATTGTAGCTCATGGTTGGATAATTTTACTAGTGTATATTTATTTCGTAGAAAACGTATTGATTTGTATCGAAAACATTGAATCCAATAGCTCAACATGAAATAGTAATGACATAACGATATATTCAGATGATCAAACTTTGGAATCATGGGTAAACGTATAAATGTTTCAGTGGCTTGCAAAGAACTCTAAAATCGGCAATGCAACACTAATTCGCTAGCAGAACAACAGTCACACATTGCATTAGCTCCACTTGGAAAAGTTCAGATTCTCCAATTATCCAATTACACGTCAATTTTGCAATTAATACACTAACGTACTATGCAGTATATTATCTAGGTGCCTATTTGGAAATCATCGAAAGTGTGTGTGTATGTGTGTGTGTGTGTGTGTGTGTGTGTTTGTTTGTTTCTGTATATGTATGTGTGCTTGTGTGTTTTTTTGTATGCATGCTTGTCTGGGTGTGCGTTTGTTTATATGGTTTTCCGTGTGTTGTTTGTTTGTGTCTGTGTGTTTGTGTTTGTAAGTGTGTGTGTGTGTGTGTGTGTGGGTGGGTGTGTGTGTGGGTGTGTGTGTATGTGTGTGTGCTTCCATAATTATTGCAAGAGATCAACAAAGTTGGGCCAGTCGGCAATGCAGGCAGTTGATATACCGATAGAAATACCTGGCTACCGAAATATAGCTATTCCCCACAAATATGTTAAATATGATTTCTCAGCGATGAAAGTGTGCTTCATGTTGGATGTAATAAAATGTATTACTCTATTAACGTAATTGTATTCTCTAGTGACCCACTTCTTAGTGGACCGATCAACCACGAATTTTCCACAACAGCGTTGAGAAATGCAATACAAATTCAGTTGTTCCACCAAAATGAAATCGCCGGAGGGCACTGGAAACAAAATGTATAAATTCGGATTGATAACAACACACATAAAAACAAACAAACATAAACACAAACACACACATTGTGTTGTGCTCGTGCGGGAAGGAGGTGAGGTTCCTTTCCTAACTAACCTAGCCCTGACTTACTAGCCTTAACTAACCTCATATAGAAAGCAAAGCCGATGCGGGGTATTGTGCTCCCCCCTTCGACTTCCCCCCTCCGAAGGCAATAGATGGGACCCCCATTACAAATACATCACCATTATAATGGAGGTGTGACTTGGGGAAGTTGCAGTTGGGAACAGCTCCTCGGCCTCCTGGGGACTTACATTACTTTTATGTTCTACTTTATGATAACATTTAATACAATGCGGGGGGCAACAAGGCCCCTCATCACTCGGAGACCCCGGCCGGGGCATTCGTGGGGCGGTTGCTACTGTTGCTCTGATAGAAAGAGAAAAAGAGACGGCAGTGAAGCGTCAACAAGCAAAGGTGACGCGTAACAGCCCGGCTCCCGTGTGTTTGTGTGTGAGAGTAGGTTGCCTGGATACGTCGTCGGGACGCCGCCGTTTTGGCGGTGCAAACAGCACGTATCTCACCCGACACACGTGTTGCCGTCAGCCAACAAAACCAGCGCACGTGGCATCTGCACGTGCACCACGTGACGGCCGTCGAGGACCGTGGCTGGTACACGTGCCAGCTGAACACAGCACGCGGCGACCACCAACACGCCTATCTACACGTGGCCGGTGTGTGTATGAACTGGCAGATCCAGGGGAGGCTCAGGGGGCTGAACCCCCCAAAATGTTTCATCAACTCCTCATAACCAAGAGATTCACTAAATGTGGTCAAGCAAAAATATCTTGTTGTAGAGTTTTTTGATATAAGCATTATCGCAAAGCATATTCGCGCATAAGGCGTTTGTAAATGTGTGTATATATCATTGGAAATTTTTTTCAGTCCCCCACAATTTCACTCTGGATCCGCTACTGTATGTGTGTGTTTGTGTGTTTGTGTGTGTGTGTATGTGTGTGTGTGTGTGTGTGTGTGTTTGTGTGTGTGTGTGAGAGAGAGAGAGAGAGAGAGAGTTCGGGTGTATGTTTTTTGTGTTATGTGTGTTTACGAGTATGCATTCATGTCTACGCACATATGCATAGTGTGTTTTTTCAAATTCAACCACCGAACGACTGCAACAGGAGCCAACCCAGGTGGATTATCGCTCCTTATAACATAGTGTATCAG